>VXBJ01000603.1:627143-756127 GCA_013400055.1 Nycticryphes semicollaris
CAAGGCGGAGGCGGCCGGGCAGCCCCCCTCCTCCTCTCCCCGACCGGGCCCGCCGGCTGCCGGTCACCGCCTCCGACCTTCCCTTTCCCCTGCGCTGTCAGAGCCGATCAGCGGGCGCGGCGCTGCGATGGAGCGGCGAGCGGCAGCCGCCCGGAGAGGAGGAGGAGGAGGAGGTGGAGGAGGAGGAGGAGGAAGGCAGAGATTAGCGCGGTGCCGGCTGGCGCAGAGGCGCGGCTGAGCGCTCCAGCGGGAGCCCCGGGCCCTGCGCGCCGTGCGAGAGTCAGAGGCGGAAGGAGCGGGGATGCGGCTGCTCTCCCCGCTCCGCTAAACCTCCCGGTCACTCTCCCGGAGGAGGGAGGGCGGGAAGGTCCGTCCTTCTCGCCGCTCTGCGGGCTCACAGGGTGCCTGGGCTGTCCCCTCCTCTTGCTTTTATCCCAGCCCCGGAGCAGAAGCTACCGCCGCCGCCCCCACTCCGTTCCTGCGCTCTTCCCACCATGAGCGGGGCTGTTTTCACCTTATAAAGATGGCGGTGTGGGATCGCTGCAACCTTTAGACTAATGACTGTCAGAAACATCGCCTCCATCTGTAATATGGTGAGTGCTGGCGGGCAGGCGTGCCGGCGGGGGCGGGGGCGGCACAGCAGCCCCCTCCGGGGGCAGGCCCGGCTGGGGGGCTCCCCCCGGGGGGCGCCGGGCAAAGGAAGCGACCGCATCCCTGTCCCCGGCAGGTTGCGCCGGGACGGAGTTGGCCACCGGAGAGTGACGATGTCCCGAGGAGTTTTCCCGGAGCGGGCCGGGGAGGGACGGAGATGCTGAGCCGGTTGCGGGGCCCTCCGGAGCGGGGCTGGCCCCGGCCGATACGGGTTGCAGACGGAGCCGCAGCCCGCCCTTCCTCCTCCTGCCCTTCCTTACCCTGCCCTTCCTCCCGCCCTAATAACCCTGCGAAGGGACCCCAAAGTTGGGCTCTGAGTCTGCTTTAAGCCAGTGAACCTCATTTAACCCTCTCGGGCAGGTACTCTGTGGTCTTGTTGTCCCAGTCTAAGGCACATCAGTCTCATGGGGCCAGGAGCTGCCCAGGTTACACAGAAAACGAGGATGTTTAGGTGCCTGATAACACACTTTTGCATCCTGATGCTAGGTACCTGTTCTAGGAAGCCTTGGCTTTAGAGGTAACATTAGGGTTTAGCTTGCACTTGATGCCACTCGGAGGACCGCTGCTCGTTAAGTGCTCTTGAATCACTTAGCTTCCTCTAAATCAGACTTGCCAATTAGGAAGGAATAAGGAAACATTAATATTTTTGTTTGTTATGTTCAGGCTTTGCCACTTTCCTCCCCAAGACCAGCTGAAAGGACACTTTCAGTATTGTGCTCGGGTCTAATTTTAGTCCCAACAAACTTGGAGCATTTAATTGGATTTAGATTTTTGAAACTTGTTGGTGGAGGAAGGGAGAGCTCAAACTTTGCCTGTCAAGTACAGCGTGGAATACAGTGAGGCAGTAGTAAACTTGCCAAAGAAACGTGTGTGTGCTAAGCACCCCAAAGCAAAGAGAAGAGAAGCCTATTTCTGCACATTTTGTTGTTTTAGTCTGTATTTTTCCCCCTTATTTCCAGGTTCTTCAAGAGCAGCTACACGCAGTTGCCAGCTTCCCTCCATGTGGTGCCCCAGCATGCCTTGTGCTGGTGATGCCACACATACCATTCATCTGCCCTGGAGAATGGAGCCTACCTCCAGGGTAAGGCAACAGGCACAGCTCCCGGAGGCCTGGCTCCTGCGGGCTCAGCTGCAGTGCTCCGGGGGAGGGAATGTGGATTGTGAGCCTGCTCCCCTTCCACGTGTCCATGCTTCCACTGAAGTGGGCTTGCTCTTTTGTTTCCAACCAGATGCCCAGGGCATCCCATGCATAGTTCTGACTTCAGCCTCAATCCTCCCTTTGAAAAGCCTGCTCTGAAACGCAGAGAGGGAGGGTTGGATTTAGGGTTAGAAAAACTTAATACAAAATTAAAGGGTAAAATAATCTGGGTACTCACCTTTCTTCCCCAACAGTACGTAGTTGTCTCAACTTTTCATTGTTCTTAATAATTTCCAGTCCTGTAGGCTAGTAGGCCAGGGATGCTGCATGGAAAAGTTCAGGAAGGAGTACAGGACTGAGGAGAAAACCTGGGTGCATGTACCTTCCTTCTGGGCAGGCTCCATATTTTACTGCTGCTGAATGGTGGGTGTGACACATGAAGGGGAGCTGGGGACTCGTAGGTGGTCATTAAGACTTTGGAACTCCACAGTTTCTTTCACACGCTTCAGACAGACACACTCGTACACGGTACGCTTCTCCTAGAGACTGGGCAGGTTCACAACTAAAACCTCTTTTTGCTGTCTTCTAACGGTGAGCTGCTCGGCTCTCACTGCCAAAGTAGCACCAAAGTAGCTGCCAAAGTAGCAAATGGAGAGACTGAAGGGAAGAATTAGAGCCTCAGGCAGAAAAAGCATACAAGGGCTCATCGTTGAAGGCAATTCTAACTCATGGTGCCAATACTGTGACAGAAGGTGAAGTTGGTTTAACAATATGATGTTCTAAGGCTACATATTCCTTGAGGTCTGCGAACTTAGCTTTTAGATGTGTTGTGCTGGTCACATTTAGCCTTTTCTGGATAAATTATTGGAAGTATTGGCAACACTGCTCCTCCAAAAATATGTCCCCTTAGATGAGGTGGTGGCCTTGAACTCAGTGGTCTGTAGGAGGAGCTGTAACAACCCTCCAAAAAGAATGGGACTTCTGAAAATTAAAGATATAGAAGAAAACATTTTGCCTATAAAAAAAAACCTGAATATTTGCAGTGGTAGTTTGATTTAGAAATTGATGTAGAAATTTACCAGACTAAGCTGTTACTTCCCAGACCTTTTTCCTGCACTGTAACATAGTGCTTGAAGAACTGAACATTTTATAATTTGTGGACTAAGAAATAGGCACATAATTCTTAGGTAACACAAAATATTTTGGTATATAATGCTGCATAATAGCATATTTCTAAGTAGTTTAACCTGGTTGAACACAGTAATGGAAAAAAAAAAAAGAGTTATATTTCTCTTTATCTCTTTTCCTTCCTGTTCCACTTGAGAGTGTTCACAGAGATACTTTTTTTCTTCACTTTCAAAAAAATAAAAAGAAAAAGATGACGTCTTGTATTTTCAGATGGGGGGCGTTGGAAAGGGGAAGGAGGAGAGAGACAGAGGTAGGAATTGGTCCTGAAGTACTTGTCCTTCTCTGAATGCAACATAGATTATATTTTTGATAGTAGTCCTTTCCTGACAAACCTTTTTGTGTTTTTTTGTCCAAGTACCTTCGTGTCCTGAAGTGGAAAAATAGAGGAAATTTAGCTGAATTAATCTAGCTCAAGGGAACCTGGCCAGTCAGCATTTTAGGTTCTATGTTTGCTATTTAATAGACTGCCTGGGTCCAGTATCTGAGGTTGTAATTTTGGTCTCCTGAAGATGGTAGAGATTCAGTCTTTTCCAGGAAGGATCAAAACAAGTGCAGTGAGGCAAGGAAGCCAGGGACAATATTTAACTTGCTTACAAAAGAGATCTAGTATGATATATTCACTGGGTAAGCTCTCACGTGCTCAGGCAGACACAGTAGGAGCCTAGCAGTAAGACAGAATGTTGGGTGCAAACTTTCCACTTGGCACGTTTATTTGTAGTAAATATTCAAATGCACAACTTCTAGAATGAAATGGAATTCCTCCATTGTCTTTTGCCAGTTTTGTTCCCCTAGCTATAATAGCAATAGTACTAGTTATTATTCACTGATTTGGTCAATGAGACCAAAGAGCTAAAACTCGTTCCGCTGAGGGGGAGGGGATGAAAGCAACTGTGCCTGAAGGAATCCGTGGGACTCTTACGTGGGCACAGTGGCCACCCTCACTGCAAAGGGAGGTCTAGTCCCCAAGATGCTCCTCTTACTTTCCTTTCAGACACTGGGAAAGTTCATCCACCCTGTCTGCACACCAGGTTCGCCACAGAAGGAGATATACCGTAGCCAATCATCAGCTTTTAGGTAGGACAGGTACAGTAGATGTGAAGAAACATAGGATATACTGAAGAAACCCTGTTTGAGGGAACACCCACACCCAGTGCCATGTAAGCCTTGGAGACTGTAGACACAAACTAGGGACGTAGGATGCTGTAATCCTCTTTGGTATTGTTTCTGTGAGATAACCCGATGGCTCAAGTACAAAATGCTGGTTCAAGGGTAGATAGGCATGCTGGCATTTTAAGATTGTTGCTTACTGAAATCTCTGCAGTATGTTTCTCTGTTCATGAGCTTTTGGTACTGGCTTGAGTTCTCAGTTAAGGTCATGCTGCAGCTGTGGCCTGGGGATATTACTGTCATGTGCAGTGAAGGACATCTAACCATTTCAGAATGTATTGACATATATTTTTACAGAGATGGCTCACAAGCTCCATGGACCATATTTCTCCTAAATACCTTTTAATATTCTGCTGAGAACAGGTATTAAAGCCCCCTTTCATAATTTGGTAATAATATTTCACATAATCTGGTCTGCGCTTCAGAGTGCTCTGACAATTTAATAAATGGGGCATTCTGAACCCACTCAGATCGATTCTGATACAAGGTGTTGCCTGAGATATCTCACAGCTGCTCCTGGTATTTGTTGCATAGATATCCTTGGGAAAAAAGTTGCAGTTCCTCCAATTAATTTTGGGGTTTATTAATTGGGCTTCCGTGTTGCCTGTTCTTCTCATAGTCTCTACGAGTTTTATAACAATTGGTCCTTTTCTTCAGGAAAATATTCAAACAATTTATCAGGAATTATGTGAGCACCTGTGTATTTCACCAATTGTTTTTAAAAACAAAACAGAAAATGTTTCTAACCATCCTAAAAACTAGTTGTAGAGAAAAACATAAATATGTGTGAGTCTCTACATTTGGGAAGCAAATAAGAATAACTATTGGATTTCATGTTTGTTTGTTTGTTTTTAATGTCATGGGTTAGAGACCCGTTGCAGGATTTGTGTGAATATAGAACATTGGCAGAATAAGAACTCAAACTACAAACAAAGAATTGGAAAATGCTTGATATAAAAAAAATTGGATTGTAATGCTGTAAAAAATAGTCAAACTCTGCTTTGTACAATAGGAGTGTATTGATCAGGGTGACTTTCAACTGGATGTATTCGTTTGGACAGCCTGCAGTGTATATTTCCTCATAACTTTTAAAACATCTCATGAACAGAGATTAAGGCAGAATAATACACTTCAAGACAGCAAAACAGCTATCAGCTACCTGAAGGCATATTTAGATTGATAAAGGAAAATAGATTTTTACATCTGAAAAGATTAGTTACAGGCAGTTCAAGCAATGACATTTTAGAAGCCTATTCTAAAGAGTGCCTCATTTCAGTATGATATATACAGAAAATATAGAAAAAAATGTGAAAAAAAAATAGAGAATTTGAAGTCTAATTACTGTAATACCTTCCTGAAGTAATTAGAAACTTGGGAGTATGGCTGACAAATGGGTATTGGACTCACAAGCAGTAAGCATGTATTCCATCAAAAGATAAACAGAAGTCCACAAAAGGTATTTTTTCATATCAGATACAGAAGGATAAGCTAAGTGAGAAACATCCTAATATGTAATTTCCAATTTATAACCTGGACTAACGGCTAAGACTTGTTTTGCATGTGTAAAGTGGTTATCATGCACTTAATAGTTGTTTAGAAGATAAGTACAACAGGGCAATTCATGAATTGTGCTATAGAGTGTGTTTCTTTCAGATGCATATACTCTTGGCTTCAAGTTGCTGAATTAAGAGCAACCCAGTGGTTATGGTAAATACCTTAACAAAGGAACCTCTTAATTAGAGCTCAGCAAGGCTGAGTGAGTCTGAATTGCAGAAGAGATGGCATTAAAAGCAGACTCTGGACCCTGATTAACTGTGTGTGGTGGGCAAGTGCCGCGCAGGAGGTGAGGTTCTGGTGGGCTTGAAGAGCTACAGTCTGTGGAGCGTAAATCTTGGCCTGTCAGAGATGCAGACAGCAAAATCTCTACTGCTGATCTTTCTTTCCTCAAGAAACTGTCTTTGGTTGGCTGTCTGGCAGATACACATATATACAGTTATGTTATGTACATTATGTACTCTTAACACCACAATGTAACAGTACTTCAGGGAAGAAATGAGCCTGCATTTGAACCATCAGGGCTCCATTATAAGCACGTTCTTGGGTATGTTCAGCCTTTGCAGAGGGCTGCTGTACTGATAGTTTCAAGCCAGCCATTTCTGAATATTGTGTGTTGTGGTTATTTAGTTTGATTTTGCAATTAATGACCTAGTAATTGTTGCATCCCAACTGTCCTATGACAGTGAAGTCTCCATCCGTCCACTGGAATTCCATTTCATAAAACCTGTGTTATTTCTGACATATGTCTGTCTAACATGAAGACTTCCAGTGACAGTGACTACGTCATCTCTCTAGGCAGTCTACACCAATGCTTCACTGCCCTTACAACTAGAATGTTTCCTAATTTCTTACCTGAATCTACATTACTGTAGTTTGAGCTTGGTACTTCTCATCCTGTCCACCCCTGCGATCAAGAATGAACTAGTGTCTTTCTATAAAAAGCTATATACGTGAATATATCGTCATGGCCCACCTCACACTTTTCTGTCTTATCCAACACAACCCTGTTCAGCCCTTTTTTTATAGGTAATTTTTCTCTAGAGTTGTGTTTTTCATTTTGACTGCCACCTTCTGAATTTTCTCCAGTTACCTTCATCTTCCTTGCAACCTAGCTCCAAAACCTGGACATAAGATCCTGTCTGTAGTCTCATCAGTGACAAGTTAAACAGGAAAATTACTACTTTGTAGACTCCTGTCTGTAAGAATTTCATTATGTTTTCTACATTTGCTGTTGTTGTTGAGGCTTTTTTTTGAAATAACACTGCATAGCTGATGCTTACTCAACTTACACTGCACTATGGGCTCCAGACTTTTTCCTTTTCTCTCCTCTTTTAGTCAGCTCTTTCCCATTCTGTACATGTACAAGTGATTCTTCTTTTTGTGTCCAGAATCTTGGACTTGTCTCAGCTGAATTTCAACAATTTTTAGAGCATTTGTCTAAAATAAAAAGTCAAAAATTGACTGTCAAAAATATTTTTGAATTATAAACCTGCCCTGCAACATAACTGCAGCCCTCATAACTCAAGTTTTATTGAGATTTAATTAAGATGTTCTTTCTTCTGTCTCCAGGTTATCAAAGAGTACTCCAGCTGGTGCAGCTGTGATGAAATCTAGGGGGTATCTTGCCTTTAGAACGTTCTAAGGCACCATGTATGCACTCTGGGTGGCCCAGAAAAAAAATGTTATTGAAGAAATTGTAGTCCGTAAGCAAACCACCGTCTTTTTTTCACTTGTGAGGCCATCTTGAGGTTATGTGTTCCAAAGATGGAAACTGGCCAAAAAAAAATAATACGGTTTTGCTACTTGTTCCAGCAAAAGCCTGAATGCCACTAATCCAAGAACAATTAAGCTGGGAATGGAGACAGAATCATGAGAGAATACTGCGTTGCAGTTTGTTAAATCATGGAAACTTTAAAGATCAATATTTTTAAAAAATTATTTATGGACTTAGGCACTGAACTTGTAATGCACTACTAGAACCTCACTTCCAGTACACAGTTGCTTTGTGCTTTGAGACACCACAACACTTTAAGCTGTATAAGACTAAGTGCCTTAAATACTTTGTGCAAGATTTTCAGTGATTCAGGATTTCAGGCCTCTGAATTTCTATTTGTTTCTTGGTAACCACAGAGTAAAAAGCTGCTGTTATTTATGGCATATGTAACACTTAGATCTGTGATTAGAGATAGTTTAGGCCATCTAGCAAAAAGCAAGCTAGATATCTCCTTTCAAGCTCTTGTAATTCACCTTAATGAGTTTGAGAAAAAGACACAAAAATAATTTATTTAGATACATTGTCTTAAATCACCTTTCCTTCAAAATCTTGAGTACACCATGGGGTTTAGATCAGCCAATGTCCTTCTACTGTGACCTCCTACATTTTTCATAGCCTCCCCTCTTTCCTCTTTTATGTTGTGGAACAATGTCCCAAAATAACTCTGCTGGAGAGACAATAAAACATTTCTTTGCAGAAAAAAAAAAACACCCACAAACAAATCTGGTTAAACTCAACTATCTTGTGGGATTTGCACTTTAAAAATTACAGAAACATTTCAGGTTTGACATTTAATATCTTTGAGTTTTGAAGAATTTTAGTTCTGCTATTCTGATAGCTCACCATACGTCTCTGAAAGTTGAGGCTGTCCCTGAGGATAATTGAAGTCCAACACTGAGGACAGGTAGCATATCTATTGAAAAAATTGCATATATACTGCCTGGTGTGATGTTGCTTGCTCTTCTCTTACTCTCATTTTCTTTGTGTTGTTTCTGGGAGCTAAGTTTGAATTTTATTTACAATCACTTCCTCTCTTTTGAGTTATTCATGGCTGCCATTTGTTGGCCAGGAAGCCTTCCACATCTTTCTTTATCTTCTTTTACCCTTCCCTCCCATATGCTGTGCCTTCCAAAATCCTGAAACTCAGGCTGCTTGGCCCTGAAGCCATTTCTATTTTTATTTTAATTTCTCTTCTACTAGCCAGATGTCACCCTGAGTTTGTCTTAAGTCTTTAGTTTCTCCCTTCAGGAAACAAGTCTGTTTCTAGCCCACTGCTCTCACTTTCCCTGAATACTAAAAAAAATTAATCTAGTTCACAGCTGTATATGATCCGAAGCCCTTCGTCATGGACCAGTCATCTTGTTTCATTGATCTTTGAGCTTTATATGTATGTTAAATTTCTGTTTTCACAATTCAATTTTTATGTGGTTTTTTCTTACATTTTTTAGATTTTCTTCTGAACAAGATATTTCTTGTCATTTCTTATTTTGTATTTTTTTATTTGATGGTTATTCATATCATGTTTCTGTTTGGCAATACCTATTTAATAGGTTTTCCATAGGTGACTTATGAAACATCCTAATTTCTTTAGTGCACTAATTTACTTTAAATTAAGCACATGCATATTTCTAGAAAGTTAGTGCCCTTTCTATAGCTCCAGCACACTAGAAATTCTGGTCTGATTTGCTGTCTTCTGTTTGCAGAATCTTTCATATTAGGTCTATTCTATTTCTCACCCTTCACAGAATAATTATATTTGGGTTATTTTGCTATATGTGACGTAATGAGCTAATCTGATTTCTTTGTTTTTCCCCTGCACTGTTATTTTATTTACATACTAAAGTGCAAAGGAACAGGAGATTGGGGTTTTTTTAACTTAGTCTGTTTCATGTGATGCAAAATTAAGCTCTTAGCAACATTATCAGAAATTTCAGATGAAAAGAAAACTGTCAGCCTTCTCCATTGGAAGGCCTAGAGCAAAATAACAAGAGGAAAAAAATATAGGTCATATGGCCAGAATGTTTTTGGAGCGATGCTGTGGTAGAAATCTTGGCTTAGCCTGAAATGACCCATGCTTTGCTACGTCTCCAACTGTATGTCTTTGCCATTTTATAAGGGCTGAATACCGATTGTTGAATGAAGTGGTAAGACTTCAGAGAAATCAAGGTTCACCAACACCACAGAGTGCAAAGTAGGAGTTTCCGTGTTGACCTAGTTCTCATAAGGTCTGGCCACCACAGTCATTTAGTTGCATTTCCTTCATTAGCGTTCTCTTTTAAGAATGAGCCAGTCTTCTTTATTATCTCTACACCCTGATACGAATTTATTTAATAGTCCCAGATCACAGTTCACTGATTCACTTTCAGGCTCTGTGGCCGCACTGCCACTCTTGCTGGTTTTTATAAAACTACTGTAGATTCAGCTGTGGTAGGGTATTTCTCCTAGCTGAAGCAGAGGGCCGCTTATAAAGCCATAGAGAATGGAATTCCTTAAAAATGTTTGACCAGATTTTCACTGCAGAAGTGACCAAAATTCCGTGCTGGGTCTGGGAACAAACACAACCATGCTTAAATAGTCATGGGTGATTTTTGATGTAGATTAACCTCAACTGGCTAACATGTGTTCTATATTTGGTACGGTTGGTTTAAACTGAGTTCTTAATAATTTTTAACACATCTTTAATAACATTTTTTCCATTTTAAATTTGATTTGGGTGTACGGTTTCTGGTATAGCTTGGTTGGAAAAGTTCCCCATAATATTTTCTGCATCATGTCAACTGCTTCTTGAGAAGACCTCTTATGCAAAACATGTAATATATATGCAACACGGCATGGTTTGAGTTTACTAGTCTGTCTACATTTTTTTTTCTCCATGTGAGAAATATATCCTGCTTTCAAGTATTAAGTCTCTCTGCTTCTTCCCTGTTTTCTTACTCTTCTTTTTCTATGAATTTAACAGTGTCTTTTTGGAGACCTTAAAGTAAACCAGACTGAAATTGCCCTTGATATAAGAAGGCACAGCTCCTAATGAAGTCCATGGGAGTTAGTCAGCTTACTCAAAGACTGAATTTAACATCTCTGTTTTATTGGGAAACTGACACACAATGTTTAGTTTTATATTTGCAACAACCAAGACCTGATTTTGGAGAGGAAAAAAGGAGAAGGCTCTATGAGGGGCCATTACGAAGCACATGTTGTTTGTACTTCAGAAATTTCCATGCAATGTATAGATTTCATATGAAGATCAGTTCATGCACATCATGGATTTGTTTGGTTTTCAGTCATAATTGTGTTTGGTGAATCCTGATTCTTGCTCTTTCTCACAATATTTACAAGATAATTTAAATACTAGAGAAGATTTCTCAGACCATCTGGCATCCTCTGAAGTAAAAAACCCTGGCCCTGGAGGGGAAAGGCAAATGAGTAATGTGGGAGCAACTAGTTAGCAGAGGACTTGCATTCTACTCAAGTAACAACATATACAAACTTGTAGTTTATGAAAGAGTAGGAGGTTACTTTTCAGAGATATGACTTTTTGTGAATTCTAGAGGGACAGTTTTTTTCGGTGTGGAAAATACTTCCTGCAAAACTGGAAAAACATCCATTTCATTCTTATTTTCGGGAACTTGATTTCAATGCTAAAATGGTAATTGAAGGAAACCTTTGCTTTGATCTGAGTGCTGTACAATGAGTATTAACATGAAGATGGTTTTCTCAGTAGCTGCATTAATCTTCTGTGGCCATGTTTGTTCTTTCATCAGACAAGGTTTAGAGAATAACAGTGGCTGTTTGCTTCATTGTTAATATCAGATAGACAAATGTCTATCGGTTTCCTCTCAGGAAGTTGGATGCTTTGCTGAATTTGTATGTTTTTGTCAAGGCTGACTTTTCCAGCAAAGGAACCAATCTTTGTATGTAACTTACATAAATATCACAGAATCACGGAATGGTAGTGGTTGGAAGGGACCTTCGGGGATCATCTAGTCCAACTCATCTGCCAAAGCAGGTATCACACTGTCATCTCTGTTGAAAGGCAGCCAATAATTGATTTGTAAAGATCATTCCTTTTTCCAGGTTTCTCACTGATGCTCAACAGAGCCCCATGAGGGCACGTAATGTGTCCCTTAAGCTTTGCATGGAGCCTTGAGCAGGTAAAGTGCTTCAGTCTCACAGGGAATGTTTGGGAAATCACATAGAGTTGGTCTGAGCAATCAGCCACGTGTATGTGAGAGAAAGGGAGAGATGGCAAAAAGATCTGATGAGGGGATGAGAAATACAAAATCTCTGGAGATTTCTGGAAGCTCCTAACTTGAAGGAGCCGTTTTACTTTCAAGGCTTGCAAATTCTCAAAGAGCACCTGTGCTGAGTTTCACACTGATTCTTGTTGACCAAAATCATCTTCATTTGATGAGTTGACATGAAATAATAATCTGATATAGCAAGTAGTGCTGATGGTGCACCACTGCAGTGAGGAAACACAAATCAGGCTTTGGTGAGAAGATGGGGAGGAGATACCAGAATTACTGAATTTGATTACCAGTAACTGAAAATTTTAGCTGATGAAGTCTCTGAGCAAATTATATATGGAACAAGTCTGAGGAACACAGGAAATAAGTTTTCAGGTGTTTTACATGTTAGCATGTTTACAGGAGCATTTTGAATGGTTTTGTGAAGGTCAACCAACCATGCTGGTTGCACGTGATGGAAATTCTAGGGCATGATATATTAATGCTTCACACAGCACAGCATTCTCTGTAAGGAAATAAATGTATGATGTCAGTAAAGTAATTATCATGCAGATGAAAAATTGGCTGATACATCTGAAATAAAGGTATGTAGGGAATACTTGTCCAAATACAGCATTTTTTGTGAGGTCCTACAGGGATCCATATGCTTTTATAGAGAGGGTAGGAGTGATGACAGCAACCTAGCTTGCTTGGCAATCTAAACTTGTTTGAAAATAGGCATTTTAATATAGGAAAACTACAGGTAACATACAAATTAGTGGTTGTACTTCATAGGCCAGTGCTTGGTGAAAGCAACTTTGCTGTTGGAGTGAAGATACAGCTGAACATAACTTGCCACACTGAGGCAGTGACTGAGAGATGTAACAGGATAACTTTAGGGGTTTGCTTAAGATCAACAAGTATCTTTATGAGGCGTGAGGGTAATGGGATCCAGCTGTTCACGCACGCAGTAAAGATTAGGAGGAGGTGGGTGTGGGGAGAACCACTGTTGTTGTGACCTGTTCATTTCTAATCAGCCATTCCTGGAGTGTTCCCATCAGGCCAATCCCACTACCTAGAACTGCAAATATTTTTATTGGCTCACGTGACTGTCGGTTTTGCCCATCAGTAAGACAGACTTAACTTGGCTAATTGTAGATGAAATTTAAAAATGAGTTTCTGTCTTGATGCTGTCCATAACTTTATTTTAGAATCTTAATAATCTACATAATTTCTTCCTTCTTTTTTTTCATAGGGCACCAATGCCTCTGCTCTGGAAAAAGACATTGGCCCAGAGCAGTTTCCAATCAATGAACACTACTTTGGATTGGTCAATGTAAGTACTATTTTCAGTAGACAAACCAAATGCAGAACTGTAGCTTTGATGTTACTTGAACTTTGGTTTCCTCTTTTTTTTTTTTGTTTTTCTTTTTTTTTTTTTTTTTTTTTTTTTTTCCCTCCCCCAATCATGCTCAAAGGTAGGATTGTCTTTTTTTGAAAAAGCGCTGCTCGTGTTCCAATTTCAGGCAAAGTGGGTTGCAAAGCTGTATCAGATGTTTGAAGTTAGCTTTGTACGCCCCCAGAGAAAGACAGTTACTGTTCTATGAACGTTTCCAGGAATTAGAACTTACACTTCAATAAAGTTGAAAGTCTGTTTTAGCTATGAAATGTGAGGGAGGAAATGGTGGAAGTGTGGACGAGCTTAGGTACAGCAGTCTGTGTTGGGGACTGTCTTAGGAGGAGCTCTTTTATCTGACTGCGGAAAGAATGAGCAAGAAGGCTGTTCAATCACTTGTTATTCCCATATAAATAAAACTGATCTAGTAATTCTTTCCATTGAAAACATCAGTCATTCTGCTACTGAGCACTACGATTGGGCCCAGGACGAGCATATTAATATACAGAAAGAAGCTTAATGAGATCTGCTACAATAAATATATCTCTCATAAGTGGAAACTTTTACTTTGTGTCCCGGTTAATTTAGAACACCGTAGGCTTTTTCCTGTGAATTGTCCGGGGTGGGTGTGGAAATATATTCCTACAGCAGCTGCATGGCAAAATAACTGGCATATGACAGGGGCACAGAGGCCCGAAGTTGAATGAAGCAACTAGTTTTATTGTGATGCTCAGGGATTAAGATTGTTTTTAATTTTATATGGCAGTTTGGGAACACCTGCTACTGCAACTCCGTGCTGCAGGCATTGTATTTTTGCCGGCCGTTTCGGGAAAATGTATTATCATACAAGGCCCAACAGAAAAAGAAGGAAAATCTCTTGACTTGCCTGGCAGACCTTTTCCACAGTATTGCTACTCAGAAGAAGAAAGTTGGAGTCATTCCACCAAAGAAGTTCATATCAAGGTTACGAAAAGAGAACGGTAGGTGTAAAACTGGAATCCTCTTAGACTTTCAGACACAGATCGGGAAAGCGTAAATAATTTTTGAGCACTGTGGTCATATTAATCAGATGTTTGGGTTAGATTTGTAAATTGCTTTTAGCACTTTTGGGGGTTTAGCTATTAATATTTTAGTATCTGTGTACATAATATTATGCTTGAAATAACCATACCAGGTTTCATAAGTTCCCAGAAGCGCATGAATTAATGATGTTTTCACAGGATGGGGCCTGTGAAAGGCTACAGACCACACTGCACAGTGAGCTGGGGCTGGGAATAGGGTGAGACTCTGCTGCAATTTTTGAGTTATTTTGTTTGTGGAGCATGGCAGAGAGACACACTGAGGCAGTTATAGAAACTGTGGCTGTATCGAAACTGCGTGACCTGGGAATGCTGCAGGTCCTGGGAACGCTAGCTCAAGCCACCCTGGAGGACAGGTAACTGTATGTACGTGGGGGCATTCAGTGGACCATACATCAGCTTGCTGCTCTTCTTCTTAGAAGTGGTGGGCACGCAGTCTTATTTTGTGAGGCATCAGGCACTTTTTGAGCATTAGCTTGGCAACAGCATATGCCTAATCTTGTAGTAATTCTAACTAGAGATATGAGGAACATCTTGAAATAAGGAAACTTGCCACACAGCTCCATTTTGGCCTGGATTCATATCGGTGTGGGTGGTATGCTTAGAAACAGGGGAGCTTTGAATGAAGAGACAAAGTACCAGTGAAACACCTGGAAGAAATTGCTTCCTGGTGACAGCATATAAATGTGCAGACTGTTCATTCCAGGGCATGCCTTTGAAAATGTGACAAAGTTAACTCTGAGTCATCACAAATGCCCCCACACTGTTTGGGATCACTTTTAGGGACTGGATCTTATGTTTTCAGCTTTTTAAAATTAGGGCCAGACTCAGTGTGTATTAACCTGCTTATGTGTCCAGGCCAGACCCTGCAAAGCCAAGGGATCTGTGCAATAGTTTCTGAGCTTTTTCAAGAGCAGGAGGATAAAAATACACATTTCTTGGGAACACGGATTGTTTTTTGTTCAACATGGTGGGCAAATTAAGTCTTCACTGCAGACGTTTGTACTGAATCACCACTGAGATACTCTCCACTCCTCCTGCAAGCATTTCTTATGGAAGAGGACACGTCTCTGCTCATCGGACTTGTGTGTGAAAAATGAGCTTTGTTAGATGGTCTTATTATTGCTATTTGTGGTGGGTTAACCTTGGCTGTCTTCCAGGGTGCCCACCCAGGCTGTCTCTCACTCTCTTCCTCAGCAGGACAGGGGGAGAAAATAAGATGAAAAAACTTGTATGTTGAGATCAAGAAAGCTTAATAAAAAAAAAAAAAAAAACAGAGGAGGCATGTGGAAGCAAAGCAAAACCAAAGGAGATTTATTCTCTGCTTCCCATCAGCAGGCAATTTCCAGCCAGTCCTGGGAAGCAGGGCCTTGGTATGCACAGGAGTTGCTCTGGAACACAAACGTCTTAATAATGATTGCCCCTCCCCATCCTCCTTCCTCATACTTTTATTGCTGAACACAAAGTCATATGGCATGGAATAACCCCTTCGGTTAGTTTGGATCAGCTGTCCCAGCTGTGTACCCTCCCAACCTCCTGCCTAGCCCCAGACATTCCAACCATTTGTTGGGGGCATGTTGGAGAGACAGCCCTGATGTGTGAGCGCTGCTCAGCAATAACCAAAACACTGGGGCGTTATCAACACCTTCCTACCCACACATGCAAAGCACAGCACTGTATGGGCTGCTATAAGGAGAGGTATCTCCATCCCATGTCTTCAGTTTCCCCATCCATGTGTCTTACTGTCCAAACTCGGTGATGTTCCTAAGTGTCTGAGGAACTTGGAATAAATGGATGGGAGTCAGTGCTGCCTAAAGTTATCTAGTCTAAGGAATTAACTGGGGATGAGTCACCCTCTTGCTTTCTTCATTGACTGTAGTGGGAGCCTACACAACCAGCTCCAAAGAAAACCGTAACCTTTCAGACAGCTAAAGTTAGATGAGATGAAAAATTCTCCCGGAGTAGCTTCCCTGAAGCCAGTGTGACTGCAAAACTCCTCTTGTTTGGCACGACTCTAAATACTGTGCTAAACAAGGGCCAGTATGTGTATTTGGAAATAATGAATTTAGTTTGCTTTCCCGAAGGAAAGGTTATGTTCAGCTTTAGAGATCTCTACTCTCTTCTTCACAGATCTCTTTGACAACTACATGCAGCAGGATGCACACGAGTTTTTAAATTACCTGCTCAACACCATCGCAGACATTTTGCAGGAGGAGAAGAAACAAGAAAAGCAAAATGGGAAACTGAAAAATGGCAACATGAATGAAGCTGAAGAGAACAATAAACAAGAACTCACCTGGGTGCATGAGATTTTTCAGGGAACACTGACTAACGAAACTAGATGTTTGAACTGTGAAACCGTAAGCATTGAGATAGATTTTTTTTTTTTGGTTGTTGCCCATTAATAGATAGATACATTTTATATACATAAATATATGAATCTTTTCAGACATCTGAGAATTGTGGATATTCCTGTAGACTTTACTTCTTGAAGTGAGTATATTCTTTTCTAAAGATTTATTTTTCTAAGCATTACTTGGCTAGCCTATGCCAAGTCTTGCTGTCCTAATACATATCTCTACAGTTGAAACCATTTCAATTTAATCAATACCCTTCCTTATTACTGTAACTTTGGGAGAAGGTATTCATATCATTATGCCATGAATAAGTGAAATGTTAACATGAATTTATGTTAATTCAATCCTAAGAATGTGGCTGGCATACTGAGGGTTTGTTATTTACAAACCGCATATTTTCTTTTATCTCCCTAATATTTTCTAGAGGATGCTGTCAGTTTGAAGTCTCTCATGTTTGAAGCATAAGTAAAAATTAGTTTTAATTAGGGAACCTGATTGCAAGTCTCCTAACAAGTTATGTGGTTTTCAATCACATGCTCCTACTTCAAGGGAAAAGGAATAATAATGATAATAATAATAATAACAACAACAACAATAATAATGGGTTCCCTCTGTGAGGTTGCTATGTTGAAAGAGTAACAGGAAAAAAATCTGTTTTGGTGAGAACAGTGACATTGATTTTCCAAAAAAAGGTTGGAATTAACCCCACCTAACCTTTGCTTTGTAAAAGGTAGGTGTCAAGGATGAACTAGTTTTCTCAGCTCCTTCTGTAGATAATGGAGATTGCAAAGGAGCTTCTGCAGGAAGCTCTCTCCATCTGTCTCTGGGCTGTTTCATGAAACAGAAAGTTTTTAGCAGTATCAGGTGTTCTTCTCCATACGGCTTGTCCTGGCTCCATGCTGCTACTGAGCTGTTGCAGTTGTTGGTGGAACAGCTCTGAGCTGGGCCAGCAAACTGATCTGGCCTAAGAGTAATGTGTTTTGAACTACCACTAAGGACTTACTCTAAAGAAAATGCAGCTTTAGACTATCTGCAGTAAGATGGGAGAAGGTGCCTGGAGAAGGCATCTTCAGACAGCAAGCTGAGGTTACATATCTAACTTTAGACAGTTGAAGTTAGCTGGGATAAATCCTACCCAGGCCCTACCAGGTGAATAAAAGGACATATTCTGATATTTCTAACCATAAAGAATAGCTCTGCACACTGAGAAAATATGACTTCTCCAGGGATTTGGGTCAGAGAGGGGAGGGAAAGAGATACAGTGACAGTCAACATGAAAAAAGGCATTGGACCAAGTTTGGAATAAGCTTATATAAATGAAAACACAAGAGAGATGTTGAAAATTAATTCTTTAATCTGTTTCCATTACAAAACCACAAGTAATAATAGCAAGTTAAAATAATGAGAGGGTAAAACTATTTTTTTAGCTGACAAGCTTATCTAAACGATTGTGGCCCAATTCTAAATTAATATCCAGTGTTTACTCAGACAGACTGTACTGAAGTCAGGATGTGTCCTTGGGTAACAGCACAACTGCATAGTACCCTATATGTGATTCAAAGTGACCAAGCTTTATGGAAAAAATAGCTCTAGGTATTGTTGCTGTAGGAAGACTTGTCTGTAGCTTCCTGTGAATGCAGAAATACTGTTTACTACTCAGGATACCTGTCCAGTTGGTTTTTCTTGCATTATTTTATTTTGAAATCTTTGGGAGATAGTAAAATGAGTTAAAAGGTGTTTCTTTGCTAAAATACTCCTATGTAGTGCATGAAAAATTATTCTGATTCCAGCAGTTCTCACTTAAAAAGAGTGCACTTTGAGTCTGGTTTGAGACTTTAGTTTGGGTCTGTATTATTCTACCTCCAACTAGCTCATCCTCTGCTTTCAGTAAATATTTGATGTGCTGAAATCAATAACAAAATTCCGAGCTTCTTTGTGGTATCCAGCTGAAACACTCTACTTGCCAAAGACTTTTCCAAGTATTTAAGGTCTTTCTTGATATGCAGTGAACAGAATTTTAGTTCCAGCCACTGAGACACAGTGTTCCATGAAGCTTCGTTGCTCTACCTTTCAAATTCTAGCTGCATGTTTATACTGCAGTTGATTGCTGCCAGTTTTGTGGTTTCCTGCCCCTTGTGGGTCGAATCATGTCTCAGGGAGGATTTTTGTTTGAAGAACTGCTGTTGATTTTAATGGGGAGCACGTTATGCCTCGGTACATCTTTGATAGTATCCAAATTCATCCTGCTAAAATTGTTTGTCTGGACTGATATGGGCTGGATTCACCATCTTTATGGGATCTCTAACATAACGCAGAGATGAGCTGAAAGTGATACGTAACTTCCACATCCCTAGAATTGCAGAAATCTGAGCGTGAGGGACTTGTGTCAGAACAATGGATTCAACCCCTCACTGAAGTTGTTGATTTGAACTTCAGGATAGGATAGTGATCCTATCATCCAGTTTTGTTGTTCTAAGAAAATGCACTCATAGGAGGCAAAATATGGAGTGTTCCCGCAACATTTTAGAAACAGAACTGGTTGTTATGGGTATGACTAAGTTCTTGTGCAGTAAGTAATTCTGCAGTCTTTTTGATTCAGTTGAAGTATTACAACAATGATGCATTCAGATAACTTTTTTTTTTTTAATTTTACTTCATCTTCACAATTAAACACTAAATGAAAAATCATTTGCAAAGCAAAAATCAAGATCTGTCATTCTGAAAATATTTGAGATTACTGTTTTAAAATAAAAACTCTTCATTAGTTATTTTTCTCCTCTTGTTCCATCTAAAAAATGGCGAAATTGAAATGATTTTGCAAAATATTATCACTTTGACATTTTTATATTTAACCTTTTAAATTTTTAATCAAAATTTTTGACTAGGAACAATATTCAATGGGGAAATGCAGCTGTGTCAATCAGAAATATAAAGCCAGTCTTCTGAAGAGAAAACATAACATGGTTAAATATGATATTTCTTGACAGATGCTTATTTGGAAAATACCTTAATTGCATCCATAATAGTGGAAATAATTATGTAGGGCATAAACAGTGACTATACACTGTAATGCATTATACAAAGGGTAAAGAAAATTCCAGTAAAATAAGGAACTAGGCTGTCTTGCATAACATGAGAATATGTTATGCACCATTCACAGCCATTATAGGGGATGATGGTCCTCCCTTAATGAGCAGTAGACTGCGGTCACTGGCTCACGGTTGATAGTCTTGGATAAGTGGAACAGACGGAAAAATGATATGAAAGCTGGATTGGTAGAGTTACTAATAAATGTAGTCATGCTGAACTAGAAAAAAATTAAAAGAACTGAAATGAATTATTTTTTGTGTAATTTATTTCTACAGAAATTGTGCTCTCTCATTTGCACATAGATAAAACCAGCATTTGGACCTATGGAGTTTTACTAAGTCTCTGTTTTACATGTATATTTTTTACAACAGGTTAGTAGCAAAGATGAAGATTTTCTTGACCTTTCTGTTGATGTGGAGCAGAACACATCAATTACACACTGTCTAAGGTAAATGAATGCATCTCTTTGGCAGCTAGTTCTGTCGGACTTTGCTAAATTTTCCAAGTCTGATAGGTAGAGGAAAGAGAAGTTGAATAACATTGGGTTTTGAGCTTTTCTGAAAATCGAAGAAAAAGATTGTAAACTGGATGTTTCCTCTAATGAAAAAACTATACACCAGTGTATTTTGTTTTACCCACTTTTGCTTTCAATGTATGCATTTGAAAGAGAAAAAAAATCTTCTCTTGGGGAAAATAATTGATTGCCTTGTCATCCAGAAGAATTGCAGCAGAATAATAATTGGCTTCAAAGGGATTTAAGTGTGCTTATCTTTAAGCTTCTACTCAAGTGCTTTGTTGATTAGGACTTATGTGCATATTAAAAGTTAAGTGTGTGCTTTGCAGAATGAGTGCTAGTGTCCCTAGAGGGCATAAGATTTCAAAAATCTACTTTTCTGCCATATAAGTTTCTTATTTTGTGTCTCATCCTAAAATAACGGTGAGAAGTCTTTTATTCTAAGTTTCAGTTCTGCTCCTAGTATACTCTTAACTATAAAACAAATACTTCAGAGATCAATATATATCTGGAGTTTTGCCATTGATATGATAAACTAATACCTAGATTTAAGACAATATGTTGCAGTTCCAAGGTAATGATTATCAGTTGGTCAAATTACTCTTTCAAGCTCCAAAATTGGCACCAGGTTTGAAATTGCATTTATCAGTTATTCTGAAATGCCTAGGAAGGGGGCACCTGGCATCTCACCCCAAGCTGAGAGTTACAAGAAGAGAAAGCATATGAGGTACTAACCATTTCCTGAGTCAGAAAGGAGTGACTTCTCTGTGGATGCCACAACTTTACTAAGTAAATTCTGTTACACTGTGCTAGATCCAGTAAGATTTTTCCTTCTCAGCTTCTGTTCGGTCTCCCTTAGGATACTGTAGCAGTCCTCAACCCTCAAGTAGTCCACACTGCAGTAATTAGCCTCATTTTAAAAGGTGAGCAAATGAAAAGCAGCTTGGGAAAGGAGTGCGTTATTTTCTTTTTTCCCCATTGTCTCTGTTTGTTCTTAGTCACCAATAATTGAACCAGCATGGGTACTACAGGCTTTTGTTTGCTCACTTTGAAGTTCTTCACTGTAGCCGTTACTTTGAGCTTGGTTTTATCAGCGTCACTTGCCTTTCCCTGTGGTGTTCAAAATCAATTTGAAGCCAGTGACATGCAAGGAGGCTGAAGTCTGCATCTCTCTTTCTAACCTGACCTGTTTCGTGGTTTCTGTTCATAGGAACACCCAAGTTTTTAATCTTTTTGGAAACTTTGCTGTTTACTTATTTTTTTAACAACTGCTTTGCTGTGTCTTTACAGCTTTAAGTGCTACTGCACTGAAAAAAATTAAAGAAAAGCTGTGCAAAATAACATTTAAGTAGAATTAATTTATTTGCCACTACAGACAAATGTTCAGATTTTCAGATTGAAAAGGTCCTTGTGTACATAAGAGGTCCAAATAATACAAGCCTCTGGCATAGTCTAACTCCACAGGGTAGATGATTGGACCTGAAGCAATAGCAGTCTAATAACAAATATAGTACATATCCATTATTTTTATTTCCACTAGGAGTTGCAAAGTTTACCAGTCCATTCGATCCTGACTTTTAACTAGTGCTCTGTCTGTGCTTTTTCTTTCCACTCAGAATTATCTCATCTCTTAAACCAGAATATCTGTACTATTTACGCTTATGAATAATAGAAAGTGTATTTCACACTTTACAGGCACAGTGGCTGTAGAGATACCGACAGGATGTCAAAGATAAATTAGTGTATCTTGAGTAGGTGTATTTAAAAATTCCTTTCTCTGTTAAAATACCATATAAATAGAATGCAAATTGGCCTGTTAATGAAATAGGAAAGTAGCTCTGCAGGTATAGAGAGATTCCTCAAGCCTATAGCTCTTGTACATTGAGACTTTTCATGAACTGCAGTCAAAGATATGTTGCTTTTAACTGTTCAACATCTATTTGATGTGCCATGCTAAAAAGTCTCAATTGATGAAAAAGCTACTGAAGCTGCAGTTGTAAAGGGCACCAAAAGCATCTAGTTCTCCCACACACGCTTCGCTTCACCCAGGGGAAGAGTTATTGCATATAAACATGCCACCACTTTTGTTCCTGGTACAGAAAAAGGAATTAATTTGTGCTGAATAAGTAGTGCCTCTCAATGCCATGACTGTGTCTTGCTTTGGTAGAAGAGGGTAACAGCCTGTCAGGTGGAAGTAGAAGACAAAGGAACAAAAGAACAAACAGTAAAGGACATGTAAGGGAATGTCCATCAGCTTGTCAAGTATTTGCATATTTCTCTGGCTTTCACAGATGTAATTCCCATAGCAGTCAAATTATCATTTAAAATGTTACATATTATTGGTTTCAGAATAATTAATACATTTGAGAAGGAATTCAGAAACTCTTTGAGATGAATTCATTTTCATGGGAGGCTTGGCATATAACAAGCTGGTATCTTTCAAATTCTACCATCTGTACATGTTTCTTTATGTTAGAAAAATCTTATTTCCATTGCTTCACTTTGAGGTGGGAAGGAAACTAATAAATTCCATAAGTTTGTTTGTGGTTTGTTTTAAGTTGAGACTTTAGGCTTTGAAAATAAACATCAGCCTCTTTCCTTAACAGAAGACCTAAAACTTCCACAATAACATTCTCCTGAATCTTGCAGCATTGTGTTCCCCACACATATGACCTGTCTAACCTTTTCTCATGTTTCATCTCTTTTCTTATGAGTCCCTGAAAGGTTACCATGTTTTTCAGAGGAATTGACTGAATTCAGTTTTAAATTCAAATGTGAAACCAGATGTTTGAGATCAACGTTTACCACCAAAGCAAATTCTTTCTAGTGATCATGCTTTATTTTTGTTTTAGGTAAAAATTTATACTTATGATCAAAGTATTGTTGCAACTTACCTTTCAAGAGATGTATTTTATCCTGATTTTCTGCACTTTCTGGTCAAAATGTTTAAAGAAAAACACCTAGTAAAAGCTTTCTCAGTTAGTATAAATATTATTCAGTGATATGAAGAACCTCCCTGTCACTCTCTGTCAACTTTAAAGAACTTAAAACTTGAAAATGGAAAACCCTCCCCTTTTATGAAGTGACGTAAATAAATTCTAATACCTGGCAATTGCCCTGGCAACCTACATCATCTTCAGCTCTCCCACCTACCCCTGTGCTGATGATGCCAGGAAGAAATAATCGTCCAGAATCCTCCTTTTGCCTTTGTAAGATGATTCTGGTGCTGCTTACTGTGAGAGCAGGCTGAACTTGCAGACAGAGCAGCTTCAGCCTTTGTGTGTAAGAACTCCAATGGTAGAATGAAGTTTATTGAGTCTGAATGGGTCTGAATTGGTCTGGAGTTCAGAGCTCTCTTAAGTACAATGCAGATGCAAACAACAGGACTGTTCTTTCTTCAGATATATCTATTTAAGACCCAAAGTCACGGGAACACCTATGTGCTTAAACTGGAAGATGGGTGCTAATGTCTGCATTTACAGTTCTCAGAACACCTGCTCAGCTGCAATATAACACTAGGGGTGACAAAAAAAAAATTACTGTATTTTTTTTTACAGTTAACTTTCTTTAGGTACCTACAATTCTGTTCCAAATCACATTAGCACTGTGACTTTCAACAAATCTTTTCTATGACCTGAGAGATGCTATCAAATCAACCTTCCTCTGCCTCTCACTTCAGAAGCTCAGTCCAGAAACTTTTTCAAATGTATTTACTTGAGAAGATTTACAAAATCTTCTATACTAGCTGACACTTTCCTTTTTAGACAGCAAGAAGGTATAATCAAATAACTGCTGGATGACAGTTCAAGAGGTTAGAGAATGCAGAAAACTGAGTTAAATTTATGTCTTCTGTGTAAGAGGATTCAAACCTGTCTTAACAGAAGAACAGCACAAATGTGAGCTGTTTGGGGATGGCAGAAGTGCACTTGAAGTTGTTCCTTTCTGCTAAGTGATTTAAAAAGGGACTGGATGGGTTGAGAGACTACACACAAATCTAGGAAGCCCCTTGACATGTCAGAGAACAGGATATAAGTGCCATTTTGAGACAACTGAACCTCCGCCTGTATCATATGAAGGTTCCCACCTCCTAATGCAGGGCTGTCATAGCAGCCAGGTACAATTAAGTCCCTTTGCAAACCCCATACAGTTGATTTAGTTGTTTTAGAAAACAAGACTCAGTCGAGACAGGATTTCATCGTGTGTGCCTTTTTAAGATTCCAGTTCATCTGCCAAAATGGGGCAAAAATGTTAAGATCCTTTAAGAACTGACAATTGTATTTATTTACAGAGACTTCAGTAACACAGAGACATTATGTAGTGAACAGAAATACTACTGTGAAACCTGCTGCAGTAAACAAGAGGCACAGAAAAGGTAAGCAAAGAGCAGGCTATTTCTGCATGTCTCTCCTGGGCTTTGACAAACCTAGACGTTTATTGTGTCTATATACCTAGAAGCCTTACACACTTCTAGGAGAACTTCATTCTCCATGTGGGGCAGGGAACCTACTGACATATTTAAAGCTATTACACATATCTTAGTTTAGAAGCTACTGCTAGTTGACTACTGCTACTTACAAAGTGCTTTTATAATGCAAATGTTGACTCAATAAGGAAAGACGGAATGGCTTTGAACCAGTCAGGTCTTTATCATGTGCCCTGTAATGATTTCACAGGATGAGAGTAAAAAAACTGCCAATGATTCTTGCCTTACACCTCAAGAGATTCAAGTACATGGAGCAGTTGCACAGGTACACAAAGCTGTCCTACCGTGTAGTATTTCCTCTGGAGTTACGTCTCTTCAACACATCCGGCGATGCTGTCAACCTAGATCGGATGTACGACTTGGTAGCTGTTGTTGTTCACTGTGGAAGGTAAGATAATTTCATATATATCTCAAGCTGTTGCCAGACATTTGCCAAGGGCAGAAGCACCCCTAACAAAATGCGGGGAGAGCGGGAGGGAGGACATAAACCTTGTTGCTGCACCAACTTGCCCACATCTTGGCCTGAACCTCTTAGCCACCCTCCTTCATAATAAATCTCGTTTAAAAAATAACATCTTAGTTATGTCCTAACCAAAAGTCACAAAATTGGCCTAAAGCTGTCTCATTCCTCATCAGCCCCCTTAGAGAGCTTGGGAGACAGGGCACTGTGAGAGACAGATGCTGCTAGCCATGTAGGCCTTACAACAGGTCAACTTGGTCTGTCAAGACAATGAAAGTGATAGCTTTAATAAAGCTTCTCACATAGAGGGTATTGTCAAATATAAAACAAACAGAAAATTCCTTGGTTCTCTAGGAATACAACTTTTCTTCCTCATCTCAAAGACTGTACATAACCAGATATTCACAGTTGATACCAAATAACTCACCCCCTTCAATTTAGTTCATAGTGTTTTTAAAATATTTGCAATAGTTGATGCTTGGCATGAGCAAATTGTTAATTATTCTATAGGGTAATTTGCAAATGGTTGTGACAGATGAAAACAACACATTTAGCTTTCAGTTGATTAAAAACTTGGCAGCAAGTCAGTAAAAAGGTGAAAGGAGTAAATGTCTACTGTACCACCAGGGGTGGGTTTACTATTTTCTTCATAACATTTATATACAATTCAATCTGCTTGCATACAGAAATGTGAATTATCAAAGTCAACGCAATAGTATCTTCTAATATTTTGGAGTTTGTGATTTTGTTTTGCTTTCTAGTGGACCGAATCGGGGGCATTATATTACTATTGTGAAAAGTCATGGATTTTGGCTCTTGTTTGATGATGACATTGTAGAGGTCAGTATGCTGAAGGGTCATGAGCACAACTTTTTGTGTTTGTGTTCTCATCTCTACTTGGGGTTAAAATTCTGTTCCAGATGTGGGTATAGATTACTAGACCGCAAAGCCACAGTTTGCAATGTGACATTTAGCTCAACTCTGTTAAAAAGTAAGATTGCAAACAAAATTATTAATCCTGGAGTTCTTACTCTGTCAATGTCAGAGGGAGGGTTTTTTTCAGAGCAACAACAAACGTTTTTAATATCAGACTTCATGGGTTTAATTTGGAATGTTTTCTATATCTAATAAACCCATTTAATTCATTAAACCCTAAAATATCCAGGAGCTATGTTGCAATCCTTGGCAAAATTGGACTGGGGAAAGCTGGCATCGTTGTAGAATTTTAATTTTTGAACTACTGGGTAGTTACAAGAAAGTTTGGAATCCGTAGTCCATCTGGGTTTGTCTGAATGTAAATTAGAGTAGGATCTGGCCCACAGCTATTAGAGATTATGTCTAAGCGTTCTACAATTCATTCCTAAGCAAAGTCTTTTTGTCATTGTGGCACCTTGGCAAAATTGAGGTCTTGGGTCAGATTTCCCAGGAGTGAATCCAAGGGAGGAGAGTAAGCACTGGGTTATTGGATGGGGCATGTCTTGAAAAGGGTTTCTGGAAATTTCAGAAAGATGGGGTTACATGGCCATCTTTATATCTTTTAACCATGTTCAGTACTGCATTCCAAGGAGTCTCCCTGTCACTGGAAAAAGCCTAATTCAGTTAAGTTCAGAGACAAACATTCCTATTGACTTCCATGAGTGAGATCAGTAGGACTTAGCCCCTGAACATTATCGTTTCACTGTTTAGATTGCAAACAAGGTTTGCTGATCGTTACCATGAAACAAATAACTGAATTTATCCTTTTTGTTTATACAATCATTTAATCCATGTTTGGTATTTTTTTACCTAGCAGCACATTACATATTTTTTTTTTTTCATCTTTATTTTACAGAAAATAGATGCTCAAGCTATTGAAGAATTCTATGGTCTGACCTCTGATATATCAAAAAATTCAGAGTCCGGCTATATTTTATTCTATCAGTCAAGAGAGTGACTTGGCAAACTGCGACAATTGTGCACAACAATGTTGCACGCAAAAAGAAGGTGATGGCCCCCCCTTTGCTGACTTTTACACAGACCACATCTTGTATGGCTGAACAACGACACACTCTGTCTCCTATTAAATTGTCTATGTGATATTGACTATAACCGTCCATTTTTGACATACAGAACTTTGTTTTGGGGAGGGTAAAGGAGAGGTTGTTTGTAGTTTTTAAGTCTGATTGAAGAGTTAATTGCAGTCAGATTTTAGTGGAATTTATATGGACTAACATTTACAGATAAAAAGATTTGGATGTCAACTGTTAAACCCAATCCAGACAGAGTAGTATTTTATATGGAAGCCATCATTGCATTTAGGGCAAAATTGTCTAAAACTTTTTAAATGGCTTTGGGGTGTGTTGATTTACAAAGCATTCCTTTAGATACATCCTGATGTATACTTACCCATTTTAAGAGTAAGGGGAAAAATCTGTTTCATGATAATTGGAATTCTGGTTCTACAGGGGACTTTTTTAAATGTTACTCTCTGCTGAAAAAAAAAAAAAATGCTTCCAAAATCATTTTAGCTTTGGGTTGTTAAAAACTTTTAGTGCATAACCTCAGGCCTAAAATTCACATAGAGAGGTTTTAATTATTTAAATTATAGTGGATTTAAGTAATTCTGTATGTCCAGTCACTTTGTTTGTCATGAGGTAGTACGGATGAGGTGAGATTTCAGGACTTACAGCGCACTGGAATAAAGGGAGTGAGATGACACACAACGCAGAGATAAATTACACTTACAGAAATTGAGCTTATCTTTCCATTAAAATTATATCACAAGTAGTTTGCAATTTCAGCAAACTCAGTTAAGTAACACTGCTCATGTACAACATATCCATAGGACTGAAATGACACAGTCCATTTAAATAAGTGTTGTTCGTACAATGCATAAAACACGGCTCGATCCTGCAATTTTCTGAACATCCGTAGGTCCCATTTTCATTTCCCAAGATAGAGTCCATTTGTTAGCACCATCACAAGGCACATAACAACCACTAGTTTACACACGCTGTCATATATCATCTCTAACATTTTGGCCATGTCTGACAGCATTTGGGTCCCCACAGAAACGGATGGGGCTCTGGACTGTCTTATTTAAAAAAAAAAAAAAAACATCAAAAGGCTTAGTCTGGGATGCTGCTGGGTGAATTTGGGTGGCACGAGTCATGCACTGGCGAATAAAACCACTGAGCTCACATACTGGAATTTGGAAAAGAATGAATGTAGAGGAAAGTATGGATAGGGTACGAGAAGGGATCGATAGCAGATTGAGGCGGTGGTAACCCTGGGTAACTACCTTGCTTGGACTGACACTTTCACTCCATCATACAATTCGTGAACTTCAGGATCCAAATTCCTATTTCAGTGAAGTAGTTGTCTCTTGTTGTCTTCAGGGGTACTGACAGTTGGTTCTAGTATTTACAAGGAAATATTCTCATCTCACAAAACATATTTCTACCTGTTATATTTTATTCACTCCCATTAAGTATTTATTATTGGTCCCTCTTTTCCTCACGAGGCCTGCCTGCCACTTTATGGCAGACATGCCATTTCAAGAAATGGCTTTTGAAGTGCAGCTAAATCTTATATTTTAGTCTTCTGTAGGAAAGAGAATAACGTTCTTTCATTGTAATCTACTGTGAATGTGAAATAACTTTTGTTAAATAACAGTGAAAACGAAGCACTAGCTTCCACTGTACCATCAATTGAAGTTCAGTTGGATTTATCCATGGCCACTTGGCAAACTAAGGAAATGTAGCACTTTGTACCAAATGAGGAACAGAAGTGCACTTTTCATCTAACATTATTTATGATTTATCCTGTTCTTATACCAACTCAAGAAAACAGATGAGAATGTAACCTTAGAGTACTTAATTGGGTGAAAATCAGTAGTGGTCAACAGAGATCGCTCACATGAATAAATGCTGGTGTGGAGACTCAAGACAAGCATACTTGGGACGCAGATCTAGTTCTTTCATTGATGTTAGAATGAAATGTTCTGTTTCTAACAGAGAACAAGTGATATGAGGAGAGGCCGAGGGAACTGAGCACGTTTAGTTTGGAGAAGAGGTGGCTGAAGGAAACCTCACTGCCCTCTATAACTACCTAAAAGGAAATTGTAGAGAGGTGGGTGTTAGCCTCTTCTCCCAAGCAAATAACAACAGGACCAGAGGAAATGGTCTGAAGTTGTGTCAGGGGAGGTTCAGATTAGATATTAGGAAGAATTATTTTACTGAAAGAGTGGTCAGGCACTGGAACAGCCTGCCCAGGGAGGTGGTTGAGTCACCATCCCTGGAGGCATTTAAGAGACATGTAAATGCAGCACATCAGGGCATGCTCTAGTGGCCAAGATTATAGGTGGTTTTTGTGTGTGTATGGTTGGACTCGATGATCTCAGAGGTCCTTTCCAACCATGAAGATTCTGTGACAAACACCTGACAGGAGACTTCAACTCTCAATGAATGAGGCCCAGGATCTTTTCCACTGAAAAGCTAAACCTGCAAATCAGTCTTTAGTGGATTTATTTATAAGCATTATGAATTTCCCTTAAAAAATATAATAATCACTGGTCTTTTAAAATGGGTGATGTTTCTTTGTGAATGAAGGCACTTTCTAGATCCAAAGGTCTGTACTTCACAAATTACTGCTGAAGATTCTTAGGGCATTCTTCAATTTTAAAACAGGCAACAAAAAAGATATTCTTGAGGTACCACTTGAATGTTTAGTGCTCATGTTTATATGAAAAGTAATTTTTATGAAAATAATTTATAAATCAGTTCAACTTTAGGAAATATTTTCCATATTTCAATTGACTTACCTGAAAATTGTTTGGTTTTTTTTTTTTTAATGTTAGTAACAAGAATAAAAGTTTAAATGCTAAACTACAGGATAATGATCTTTGGTTTTCTCCAGCTGCAAAACAGCTCAGGTTGTAAAACAGACAGATGATTGCAGTATGTTAATGAGAGTAAAATTACTAGAACAAGTCCTTTTATAGAATATGAAAGAACTTTTTAAATTCCTGCTAGCCCATGAAAAGATCACAGCACTGGTACCACACCAATCCAATATCAGTGGTCTGACATCAACTCTGAAAAATTGTGGAATACTCACTTTATGGTAACACCAGCTAAATGAAGCTGCATTTCCTTTTGATGAAAAAAAATAATATGAAAGTGCAGTCACAATTCAATAAATTATATCTACAGCGTTCTGAATGACTTGACTTCACTCCAGCAAAAGCTTTGCATCACGGCTGGAAGAACAGCATCAATCTGGGCAACAGAACTTCCCTTCTCTGTCAAATTAAGCACATTCACACAGGTTTTGCAAGACTGGGATCCTCACAGGAACAATCGTATGATGTAACATATTTTAGTTGATTAAATGAAACATAATCCTTTTTCTCTTATGCTTATGTATAGATTTCCAGTCCCTTATGAAACAATGGAAGAATATCTAGGACAATACAAGCTTTTCAGCCAGCAGTTAGAAAACAAAATTTTAGCACAGATGTCCAACAGTATTCTGTGCTTCCCTAAAATGACTATTTTTATAGTGTCGGGTTCTGAGTGCATTAGGCCTAATGACATCTGATGTTTTCTACTTCTTTCACACACCTTTACTGAGATTGTCAAAACATTTGTCCATTTATAAATCTTTTTACTTTACTTTTTAATTTATAAACCTTCTTACTTAGAAAAATGAACATTTTTGCCCTGTGCTTTTTTTCCACCGAACCCAATGAGTACTGCAGTGCTGATGAATCAGTTATCTTAGAGGATGAGCTCAGACCTCAACTTTTATGTTTTACAGAACAGGCTGTCAGGATTTTATGTAATTTCTATTTTTGGGACATAGCAGAGGGAGGCAGAAGAGGGGAGTGATGGAGAAACCATACCAGTGAAGCATAACACCTTGTTGAAATTAAACCCCCAAATTACTCCTGCCAATTTTATTTTAATAATCCACAGTTACCTCGGAATAGTAGGTTACATACTAAAAGTTTCCTTAGCAGTTGGGGTAAAGAAAATAAAGCAGTAGGTGTTTCCTTTGCATTAAGTTTAATAAATGTATTAAAGACCTAACTAAGCCGAAACTGAAATTGACGTTACGTGGTGGGCCCTAAAGTGCTGCCACAACCTGCCTTTTATCTTCAGACATTACGTTTCCTTCACCCATCCGCTACAGCATCATGTCCTTGGGACCTGAGCCGACAGCTTGCAGCTGCCAGTGATTTGATGCCTCTCAGCAGCAGCCCCTTCTTGGTTTCTCTCTGTTTTTTCGCTGCTTGTGGCTGACAAGTGAGAGCAGTATCTTACAGCTGAATGCGTGCTAGAAATTTGAGGAGGGTTTGGCTGTGTACCTGTTCTTTGCCAGTACGGTTTATCAGTGTTTGTTTTAATTTATTTCTCTTTCGTTGGTCTGTTATTGTATTTGTATAATAACTTATGTAGTTAATATTACTAGGTTTTTATTTTCATTTTTATGTACTTTGATTTTTTAAGATGTAATCAACCCAAGCACTTTAAGCAACAATGTCAATCTTGTGAAATTCCAATCAGCTTAACATTTTGCCTTTGTCTTTTTGCTTTTGCAGCTGTTTGCTTGTGATCCAGCCTCTCTGGTTACAACCCAGTTTCCATTTTTAGGCTTGTAGTCCTTGTAGGGTGGTAAATTTGGGAAGCCCAAATTTGTTCATACATATTTGTTCCTACATTACAGTAGGAACCTGCAGTATTTACTACACGTAGCAGTGTGTACCTGACGATTGTGCTCCCAGTGCACATTTCATGGCCTTTTTTTGTGCTCTCTCTGCCAACCTGGCTGAGAATGGCTGTGATGCTTTAATCTGTGGCACTGTTATCAATGACTGTAATTTAGAAAAACTCCGCTTCCCAATGGAGAATTCTTTCTTACCAAACACAGAGCTGGCAATCAATCGTCCGATGATACAGATATTGCACTCTTTGCCATTTTGTCTGCTTTCTGTACAGCCTCCAGTGTGAATAACGTTAAGACCTGCATTTACTTTTGGCCCTTGTGTGAGCGCAAGCAAGGAGAGCAATCTTTTTTGCATTTTCCTTCTCCAGTTGGGCTCGTACAAAGGGAAAAGATAACAAAAAAGGATAAGTGCTGGTGTAAAAAACCCACACCATCTATCAAAGATATTGGATGTTTCTTAGAGGCCGGAATCTATGGTATCCGTATCAGAAAGTCACTGATTTTCTGTGTTGTTAATGCAAGGGTTATGCTTAGTTTTTCAGACTTTGTATTCTCTTTATCAATGGAGAAAAACAGGTCTTTTTCCTGTTGCGTCAGTTCTGTTACTGAGGTGTTTCTTCTCAATTTAACACAGCACTTAATATTTAAATAGCCCTTGGGAAGCCTCTATAGACACCCTTTTAATTTCTTTCCAGTTAACATGCATTACTTCAAAGAGATTGCTTGAACCTGTCCACAAGTCTTATTCAGATTAACACACATCCTTTTGCATACAAGGTCAAATAACACCTATCAGGAGGTATGTGCTCACCTGATGGGACCATCTGGGCTAAGCCCACACTTTTTTTGCACACTAATGATTCCTTACCCTCTAGGAGGTTTGCTTGCTGGTTTTGCCTGGATGATTTAAAACGAAACCTCACATAACTCCCTTTATTCATGGTCTCAGAGTTGCTGTAATTCTTTAATAATTCTGCTTCATTTGGTTGTCAAGACTGGGTCTATTGCACAGTGTAAAATAAATTAACTTCTGTGTGCCATTCACAGTGGTAAATTTAACAGCCTAGAGCTTCTGATAAAGCCTGTTGCAGGTGGCAACTTTGCTGTATGTAAGAATGTTAAAGAGTAAGTGACTTTTCTGTGACATCGTGGTAGGTCTGCAGTAGCAGCTGGATGGTCACACAGCTTCCTAACCCTCAGCTTGTACCCAACTGAAGTTGGTGCTCCATCCTCTAGATAATCCCGACCCTTCTCCTAGGGGTTCCAAAGTGGCAGGAGCAGATCCTTTGCCAAGACATCTTGCAGTCCACAAAAACGTCTTGCTTGCCACGGGAGATAATTAGTATTTGCAACTGCTCTCTCCCTGCTCACCGAAACCTCATTAGTAGGTGTACATTCCTTAAAGAGGCTGAGCATAAGCATCAGCTTCATGTCTGCAACAGTGTTCGTATTTGCAAATGTCCCAAGGCAGATTGTGTTCACATTCTAAACAGTTTCCTAGTCCTTTCTCGACTCTCCTTCTAACAATGAGAGCAAGATCTGGGCAGCCACATTCCAGGTTCAAGTGCTTGTCCTGAAGACAATTTTCTACCTTCAGTGGCTTTTGTTAAAGAAAAGCTAAAATGAGCTCCATAACTTATCCACGACACTTTAGGAGTAAGGTCACCATATAGTGTTTGAATATGAGTGTAGAGTGGGGGAAAGAAAAAAGAGAAAAGGAAGAGATAAAGAAAGGGTTTGTTTCTTAGCGGCTTTGAATATGTATACCTGTTTGTAAATATATAGTCTCTCTCAACCTTGTCAAAACAATACAATCATAATAAAACTACTTAAATATTTTGTGCTAGCTTTTTAAATGGAGCGAGATGTAGTAAAATAATTTGGCACACATTGGGGATACATAAAAATACTGAATTTCTAGTAACGCATACAATACGTGGTGTATGTGTACAGTTGAGTATCTTCTCTTTTTAATCATGTACATGTAATTAAAGCCTGCACTACCTGCAGAACTGTAAGATAAATCTCATGTTGGTTATTAAGGTTGTAACATAAGAAAACAGTATTTTCTCCTGTTAACACGTTTATATTTTACATAAAATAAACTCCCTAGCTGATCTTGCTTCCATTCAACTTGCTTTGAACTCAGCTGGAGCCAAAGGCTGCTCATTGATGTTGGGTGTTACACAACGTGCTTCTGAGCAGCAGGTACCGGTATTCTTACAGGTGGCAAGGCTGCTGATGCTCACTTTTTATTTCATGTAACAGAGTCATTGCATTTTAAATGAATTCAGAGAATCTTTCACCACCTGGGCTAACTGCCTCTGAAGTGTCTTAAGGGAACAGATTTTGCATGCATCATGAGTCGTCTTGGTGGAATATACATACAATTGCATGACTGAGCTGTAGCTGGTTGAAGCACATCTCCAACCTTGCCAATGTTACTGAGAACACCTAAAACTGAAGAGAATAAAAAGCAGCCAGAAATTATCTACTTTTTGCATCAGGGAATAAGAAGAATCCCAAGCCTGGGAATTTACCTGTGACTACTGGAATGGGAAAGGATTTTACTAAAGAAGTCTAAAATTCTGTCAGAGAATTGAAAGGTTCCTGTAGTCTCCTCATTTTGCTGAAGTTATTCATTAGCAAACACTATCTACTTTCTCAATAGTGAGGTAAATAAAAGGCCAGAGTTCCTTGCTCTTGTCTGAATGGATTCTTGTTATTCCTTCGGAATCATGCAGGGAACCAAAATCAAACATAGCTGCCAAACTGCATGTTCAATTTATAGCCATCATGCTATAAGATTTATGGCACATCAGACTATCAAAAGACTAGGCTGAAAAACACTTCACATCTTACAATACAAATTTCCCCTCAAATTAAAAACCTTGAGGCACCTTCAAATTTAGCCCTAGGTTATTAGAGCATAAGCTTTTAACTGTAGGATTGAGACACAAATTTAAAACACATGAGATGACTGAAATAAAGAAATCACAAATCCATATTTTTAAAACATTTTAAAGAAATGAAGAAACAGTTTCCAAGAGCAGCTTTCACAATCACTGTACGTGGGCTCCACTAGAATTGTTCTTACTCTAGAAATGCACTTTCCCAGAACCTGTATCATGTTTACTTGCGTCTCTGTTCTGTATTTTTTGGTACGAATTAGACTGTGTACCAGATAAACTGATAACTGCTAAAAATATCATCATACTCATCTTGATTGAAAACTCAGGTATTGTAGGAGAAAATTATAAGATCACTCATTTAAATACACTCACCAGACTTGAAACAACACTTATTAGACATTACTAAATATATGACATGGAAGACCATGGTTCTGGAGATGTTAAGTTCCTTGAATGTCTGTGCAATTTAAATATCAAATAAAATTTTTCAAGAAGAAAAATAGGACTACCATTTTCAAGACATAAATATACAGTAACAGAACATTTCAATTATCTGTTCTGAAAAATGTTCCTCTTCACTTATTAATTTTGTACCACATAGCAGAACATTACTCCATCGCCTTGTTAAAGTTCACTCACCCTCACTTTATGACTCATGTGGCTGCTCTACTGTGACCCAAGAGCTTCAGGCTTTCCTCAGTCTAAAGAGACTGTAGCCACATCTCCTTGGTGTCTCTGGGAGGCTTCTGTGGCACAAGCTGTGGGGTCAGCAACCCTCTGGAGACCTGGATCTTCCTGGACCCTTTCTCCCAGGGCACACCAAGTCAGTGATGGCTCCACACACACCTAAGCAGCTTCAATACCCATTTTCTCCAAGCTCATCTTTCCAGGAACATAGGGTGCACAGGTTTTGTATCATTGCCAGTATGGAAACACTTTGCTTTACATAGGAAAACACAGTAGCAGTTCTAGAAAAAGAGATAAACCGACATGTGTGCTCTCCTGCTTCAGGTCGCTCATGTGGTCTGAACTTAAGAAAGTTCCTTTAAAGAATCAATTTAAGACCTTTCTGAACCATAACCACTTCTTCCTTTTTTTTTTTCCCCTTATGGTTCCCTTCTGCATATTCTTATATGCCTGGGGGGAGCCACTCTCAGTCCCCTTTGTCACAGGAGGTGTCTACTACTCTGAACACAGAGTTCAGATGTGCAGGATGGGCTTGCTGTGAAGGAAGCCATTGGTGGCATTCCCCACTGTAAAGACGGATAATTATCAGAGTGAACATACTCTTTGCCCTATATCAATTTAACCAAGCACAAACACTTCTCCTGATGCTAACAGTGCATTTTATCTCTCCAAGAACGGGTAACAACCTGGAGTTTAAAGGTTGCCCCAGGATGCACAGAGAGACCTGTCAAGATCAACCATAATTCAAGAGGTAGAAACTAATAGACATTTTTTGCCAAATCACTGCAAGAATAAAGAAAAGAAGTCAATACTAGAATGGTATTTGGAATAAGCCAGAGTGAAACATTATACTTTGGATTTCATTTCACACACACGAGGAAAAATATTCAAGTCATCGTCCAGAACAGCAAAGGTGTTGAAACAGAAGACACAGATTTCACCCAACATTGCAAACTAGACATCACAAATGCTTAGACTTCAACCAAGAGACCATCTGACAGAGGCTAAATTCTACTGTCAGTCACTTCAGTGTAGCTATAAAGACGTTCCAGACAGGTTTGCAATTTTACAGTGGGATTAGTAGTAACAGAAACTGGAATAAGGTTTCATACAACACTCTCATAAAACATTTGGTGTGCAGAGCTGTGGTTTTGGTGCAGCTGTAAGACATGGCTTTGCACCGTGCACAAACTGGAGGGAAGGCATGCCATCCAGAGGGAACTGGATAGGCTTGAGAGGTGGGCTCATGCAAACCTCACAGAGTTCAACAAGGCCAAGTGCAAGGTTCTGCACCTGGGTCAGGGCAATTCCAAGCACAAAAACAGGTTGAGCAGAGAATGAATGGAGAGCAGCCCTAAGGAGAGGGACTTGGGGTTGTTGGTGGATGAGAAGTTCAACATGAGCCAACAATGTGCTCTCGCAGCCCAGAAAGCCAACCATATGCTGGGCTGCATCAAAAGACGTCTGGCCAGCAGGGCAGGGGAGAGGATGCTGCCCCTCTATTCTGCTCTGGTGATACCCCACCTGCAGTAATGTGTCCAGCTCTGAAGACTCCAATATAAGAAGGACTCATGTTGGAGCAGGCCCAGAAGACTGCTGGGAAGATGATGAGAGGACTGGAACACCTCTACTATGAGGACAGGCTGAGAGAGTTGAGGCTGGTCAGCCTGGAGAAGAGAAGGCTCCAGGGAGACCTTATAGACCCTTTCATTACTTAAAGGGGGCCTACAGGTGAGACTGGGAGGGACTATTTATTAGGGGGTGTGGCAACAGAACAAGGGATAGTGGTTTTAAACTGAAAGAGGGAAGATTTAGATCAGATATTAGGAAGAAATTCTTTCCTGTGAGGGTGGTGAGACACTGGAACAGGTTGCCCAGAGAAGTTGTGGATGCCCCATCCCTGGAGGTGTTCAAGGCCAGGCTGGATGGGGCTTTGAGCAACCTTGTTTGGTGGGAGGTGTCCCTGCCCGTGGCAGGGGGGTTGGAACTTGATGATCTTCCAACTCTAAGCATTCTGTGTGAAACACTGTAAGCACTGGAGAACTACAAATGGGATGACCTCCGCTCTGTGAAAACACAGTTCAGGAGCACAAAGAAAATCTTACCTGTGATTTAGACACTAATCATATAATTTCCACTGTCATTTATGAAGTATTTTTCATCCTCAAAATAGTCTACCACATAATTTAATAAATTTCCAACTGAAAGTTGTAGAAATTTGGTAGTACGTATCCAAAATCCCTACGTATTTTAAATACAACTTCAGCTAAATCTGGCCACTCCTCAGCTACATCAGTTTATCTAGTAGGAACATTTTCACCGGCTCCTCAGCAACTGCCTAGATGACCTATTCACTTCTGGATGTGGTTCAAAGTGCAGATCTTGTAGCACATTGCTCCACTATAACCTGATCCCTTGATATCTCTGAAACAGCTTGTCTTGCCTGGAATGCAGTCGGGCAGCTGAGGTTACTTGGGAAGTTTGTTATAACAGCCCTTTACTTTCCAAGGAAAGGATTAGTTTTCTTTTGCTTCCTAGTAATTGCTAATTATTATACACTAGCAGAAAATATTAGGCAGAGCAAGGATGATGTCATTTATTTGGTTTATTTCTCTTTCTTCATTCTGGTTATTTCTAGTTACATTTTCAGATGAACAAAAGTATTCTGAGGCAAGGTCATTGAAGTTCTGACTCTTTCAGTTCTGCAAGATGAGCAGTTCAGGCAGAAACCAGTGCTGGCTAAGACACCAGAATGGCAGAGTTGCCCTCAGAAGCTGGCCTTGAGGACAAAAAAAACCCCAACAGGTAAGCAGAATTCTTCCCCCTTAACCTTTGCAACTATGATATTTGTTCATTATAAATGTTCAAGCAGAGGTTGCTAATTCTACTGTTGACATATATGGGGATGTTTCTGGGCATGCTGCATCACTGTGCCGCAACCAACATGGAATTAAACACACTTTTGAAATAACACGTTTCAGAGTAGTGTTCAATATTTATATTAAACTCTATTTTTACCATGGCTTAGAGAAGGTGATGCATGAAAACTAAAAGCTTTATTTTATGGCAATGTTACACATTCATGCTCATTTATTGATCGCAAATGAGGTCACAGACCATCAGTTTATCCTAAAGTGGTACTGCAGAATACAGACTGTGCCCAGCATTTGGTGTGGCAACAGCAGTGAATAAACATTTGCTGTTTAGTAGGTCCGTTTAGTTGTCATGACACTTACAGTACAGAAGAAATGTACTTAGAGAATATGTTTCCTTAATATACTCAATCTCTTGCTCTCGCTCTTGTGCAGTCAATCCCAGCCTTCAGTTACTGAGCTGAAAACAAAGCACTCCATTCACCATGTTCTGTATACAATGGAACTTTATTTACCCAAACGTATTTTACTCAAAATCACTGTAATACGAAAATGAGCCATATAGCTCAGGCAAATCTTTTTTATCTTGGAACCCTATTATAACTGAATTCATGCAACCATTTCTTGATGAAAAAAAAAAAACCAAGATGCAAATTCCCTGACATAATGTCAAGTGACGTTCTGTCCCCTTTTTATTGGTTTGGCTTTATTTTTTTTTCCCCATGGTTCTTTGCAACCAGGTGATCAGGCCCAGTCAGCATGGGTTTATGAAAGGCAGGTCCTGCTTGAGAAATCTGATCTCTTTCTCTGCCAAGGTGTCTTGCTTACTGGACAAGGAAAGGGCTGTGGATGTTGTCTACCTAGATTTTGGTAAAGCCTTAGGCACCATTTCCCACAGCATTCTCCTGGAGAAACTGGCAGCCTATATCTTGGACAGGAGTACTTTTTGCTGGGTGAAAAACTGGCTGGAGGGCCAGGCACAAAGAGGGGTGGTGAATGGAGTTAAATCCAGCTGGCGGCCAGTCACTTGCAGACAGTAGGACTGGCTGACCTTTATTTGACAGGAAAAGATCTTTACAAAGAGAACAAACAACTGCCCAGAGGTGGCGGGAATTAATTCAGTGATACAAATAAACTCCAAGTTTGTCCTGAAAGGTCAGTATTATTGAATTTTATTTCCAAGCAACACACCCCATCATAACCCAAATCATTCAGTGGGCAAAGATCAGGTCCAGAGTGAGTAATAAGTGATCTAACAAGAGAGTTGATGCATGTTCCTTTCTGCTGGCTGTCTCTCACAATGACTGTATCTAGAGATTTCAAAGGAAAGGGCCAAAACCCGACTGCAGACAGCTATGAAATAAATGGCCCATTAACAAAGATCATTTCCTTGGAAAGAAAAGAAAGGAAAGTTTCCAAGGGAAAGAAACTTTCTCTCCAAACTTACTCAGTTAATTGTTGCTTTTTTTTTTATAGATAGGAATTAGGCTAATGGGCTATGCACTGCGTGCGGCCTGTCTCTTTACGTATTTGCTTAGCTTATTTGCCTCCTAAAACTATTGTCACCCATAATAGTTTTCCATTTATGCCTTAGATAATGAGATGCTACCATGTTATTTACAGTTTTACTTATTATGTACCTTGGGCCCTTGGAAGGATTTTAGGGTGACTATAAGATCATCAACAAAACTGACCTAGCAAGGATAAGGTAATACACACAAAAAAAACCCAATCCCAAAAAAACCAACACATTAATGGTTTTATCAAATTAAATATTAAATAGGCAAACAATATTTTTCCCAGAACTCTGTCTTTAAGTTATTTCTCTCTTGGGTGTTGTGTTCTTCATTTTTACCTCATTTTTCACATCTGCAAAACAGAGAAGTCAGCTAAATCATTGCAATGTTCTGAGAAGGAAATGGTTAATATTCATGAAGAGGAGTAAGAAATGCTGTGTTCCTTTTATAAAGGGCAATTGCTCGCCCACATGGGCATTTGGAGCTCATAAGGATCAAGTTTCCAAAAAACCCACGTTTTGAGGCTGGAACAAATACTAGCAAATACTCAGAAGTGAACTATCCTCAGCTGTTGCAGGGATGGACTGGTGGTTTAAAGAGCTGCCATTCATCCTCAGTGTCCATTCCTATCAGACTCTTTCTACTGGGCAGCGAACAAAGAAAAGGCAGCTATTCTCTCCCAACAGCTGATAAGACATTTTGTTGAAGAAAATTTGCATTTGGCTGAATGTTAATTTTATAAAGCTAACTACAACAGAATAATTAGCTTTTGTTTCCTCCCCACACCCAACCCACGTGCAGCCAGGGAGGGACCCTACCTAACCTTTTCAAGGTCTTCAAACAAATTAAGCAAACCTTTATGGCTGTGTGGTTTTTCTGATTATCAGAGAGGTGCTTCATAGAATAAATAAGAAGAGTCAAGGATTTTGACCATATCAGCTATGCAAAACGAAAATTTTTTGTTTTGTTCTTAGTGCTTTACTTTGTGGACATTTATCAAGCGTTGCTTTTTACTCTTTGACTTCACAACCTCATAATAATCATCTCAGCATTCCCAGACTTTGGGAAAGGTCAGATCCAGACCTAAAACCAGTTCCAAGTTTTATGAGTTTGATGTAAAAACATCAGTAATACTTGTTTTTAGAAGCGGCGCATGGGACCCAACTAAGTTCATATTAGGACTGCTGTGGGATTTTACAAGCCATATGGTACAAATCCATTTACAAGTGGTGAAGGCTGGAGAGCTTGTGCCTAATCTCCTGATGGGTGATACCGTGGGTTAGATAACCAACACCAGCGTATAACACAGGAACCTGTAAGTGACAAGGTTTTTTTTCTAAACAGTTAAATCACCATCCACTTTTACGTGCTTCTCACTCAACACACTGTTTCACGCACTAAGAATATTCTGGCTGGCAGGTTTAAAGTCTACTTGGGAAAATGGTGGGAGAAATGATGGATGACTGCTGCAGGCCTGAGCCTCAGAACGTGGGCATCCTTGTGCTCCAAAGCGTCCTGCAATGTTAACAAGAGCATCAAGCGTCATCCTACTGTCACTTTTTAAAAAAGATTGTTCTTAATGCCATGTGTACCCAATTGTTTTCTAACAGCAGCTTGTCCTCCTGTTGCTGTTTTACTCATGGGTTGTAACATAGATATTAATCAAAATAGGGAGGCCTCTGTAAGAGAAAACTCTGTTCTTATTTCTCTAATATAGTGTATTTCCTTGGCAGCAGGTGTCTTTTAACACTGATCTCTTTTACACTGGAACTGTGTTTTCCTGCTTCTGAGAAGAGGCACTGCTTTTCATCCTCCCAAATCCTACCTGCTGTCCTTCCAAAACAGGAATTTCATAAAAGGCCAAACAAAGCAATCCCCTACATAACTAAAAAAATACTAACTGCCAGCAGATGAAATGGATCCATGCACTGATGGACATGGTCTGATGACAGATGAGCTCAAAACAGAACACCGCATCCCACTAGCCCCCAAATTGGCATGATTTATCATCATCTACTTTCATGCAGTATTTGATACACATGAGCAGATGGGAAAGAAATCCTGTCTTTTGTAGTGTGTTTGGGGGCATTCGCTGAAGTTAATGGGAGCAATTTTCATCCTGCTGTGTTGGAAAACTGGCTAGGAGAGCTGATAAGGAGGTGTCTGTTAGTTGAAAGTACATATACAGTACTCATAACTAGATGCACATTACTCTACTTGAAAATGTAGGGTAGAGAGATGTCGGACCTTGCCAGTCCGTGATGAATTTCCTGAAGTTACAAGCACTCTGACAGTTTTGCCTGTGCTTTCCAGGACAATTTCCAGACAACCTGAATCCGAAAAGACAACAAAGAGCCAGGTTTCTGGAGGAAATATCAGCTCCAGGAGTGTGGCTCATCATGAAACAGCAAGGGTTGGAGGTAATTTTTTTCTCCTCCTTTTTAGTACCAGGCTGTAATCTAAGAACTTGCACAAGAACAACTTGTGCACAAGGACCTTGAATAAAAGCAATTTCTAAGCTGTTTGATCATGTGTCTGCTTGACAGAGGGCTCTCTTTGGTGATGGGAACAAAGGGAATTCAGAACAAGCACGTGCTAAACCTTAAAAAAATACTTTAAAATATTCTAATGCTGCCTTTCTTTTGATATAAGGATTCACACCCCAATAACTCTTCACTGTCTGAGCCTCTCACCAGTATATATTTTGTCTCTGCAGCAGTAAATTTCCAGTCTTGGTACCACAGCAAACAGAAGCTAACTGTTAAATTGAAAATTGTGTCTATTCTTTAATTACTTTATGACTCCTTTCACATAAATCACTTGCATTTAAACTGCCTAAAATCTCTCCTACAAACATCTTTTGTATGCATCTCTATAGCAACACATAAAGGAGCAAAAGTTTTTGTTTTAGTGTGTACATAAAATATAAACCCACATTTTACAGTTCCAGCATAGTATGTTGTCACCATTTCCTTAATTACATTTTTTTTATGTTCTTTTTTAAAAAGGTTGGTATGCCCTTTGGAACAACAGAGGAGGAAAGTCCTAGTCTCCCTTTCAGGACTGTGTAAAGGGCAGGAAGCCTCTTCAAAAGCAGTTTGAGGAAATGTGGTCTTTCCTCCTCTCCTTAGGACCGTTAGGCTACCTCTGGAAATAGATGAGCATGCTTTTTTTGCAAGGATCCAAAAGCCCTCTACAATCCAGGTAAAGTCCTTGACAGGAGTAACACAACACTTCAGTCACTCGTGGGCAATAAAACCCAGAGCTCCAAATTCCTATGTTTCCCTCAGCTCACTAGGGTGACCATTTGTCCTTCTTCCCATGCCCACTGGCCCATCGAACCCTGGGGTATGATTATACTGATGTTATTACAGTTAAGGGCAGCAAGTCATCTGGCTCTGAGAAAATCTAGGAGATAAATACCATGAAGAAGCACCAAATTGTCTCCCATGGAGCACAGCAGTGGAAAGACAAATATGCTCATCACAGAATCAGTGAAATGTAGAATCACAGAATGTTGGAAGGGTTGGAAGGGCCTTTAAAGATCATTGAGTTCCAACCCCCCTGCCATGGGCAGGGACACCTTCCACCAGACCAGGTTGCTCAAAGCTCCATCCAGCCTGGCCTTGAACACCTATAGGCATGGGGCATCCACAGCTTCTCTGGACAACATGTTCCAGCATCTCACCACCCTCACAGGAAAGAATTTCTTTCTAGTAGCTAGTATAAATCTCCTCTCCTTCGATTTAAAACAATTACCCCTCATCCTGTCACTCCACTTCCTAATAAAGAGTCCCTCCCCTCCTCTCCTGTAGCCCCCACCAGATACTGGAAGGCTGTTATAAGGTATCCCTGGAGCCTTCTCTTCTCCAGGCTGAACAGCCCCAGCTCTTTCAGCCTGTCCTCACAGGAGACATGCTCCAGCCCATTGACAATTTTTGTGGCCTCCTCTGTACCTGCTCCAAGTGGTCCATGATCTTCCCTACGTTGAGGCTTTTACAAGCAAAACTGAGAATGTCCTTATTATAATTCTTTCAACTCTTGCTTATTTTTGCATTAACTTAGATTAATGCAACATACTTCAACTATTTTGTGATTATTCAAAATATTCTGTCTTATATTTTAGCTTGAAAAATGGTAAAGAATATATGATTGCCATCTATACGGCTTGCTTCTGCTCCTCTGAAATCAACAGGGAAATATTTCCTTTGAATTCCATAGATTCTGTGTTAAGGCTGCATTAATAAAGCCATGGGACTAGAACCAATCACTGCTGGAGATGGCGAAATGGCATAGAAGGTCATGTGGTCTTACACAGCTTCCATAGATTGGGCACTGCTGATTTCAGTTTATTTCAATGGAATGACACTGAATTTAAGGTATCAGCCAGAGCTTGCTTTACTCAAATGCTACATTTTAATATAGCTGTTTATCTAAATGTCAGAAAGTTATGATTTCTTAATAAATATTTATAGTTAAAAAAGCAATCAGGGTATTCAGATTCTATATCTCTTTTCTATTCACAGATCCCACGTGGATTTTAACAGCAGTTTAAAGTTCATAACAATATTTCTTGCTCTTCCTGGCCCCTTCCATAAGTTCAAATTCAGTCTGTAATTATTGCTGCCCTTCATGAGTTAAATTGCTCGTAATTCCTTATTCATTCAAGTTAGAATCTCTTAATCTAATGAAAGCCATTAAACTGAAGAGTTCTTTTGCATTCCCATTGTATCTTAGCTGACAGACTTATTATAGAGGAAATAAATCAAATTATCTAATGAGATTAAATAATCAGATAGCTAAAAGATTGTATGCAGATTGTACTGTTTGAAGCCTATTAAAATGGGTAGGCCAATTTGTGCTCCTTATATTCCATTATAACCCCCTAAACTCAGAACTCTCAAATTCCAACCTCTTCTATTTGAAATTTACTATGGGAAGTTTCCATTGAGGCATTACATCAGTGTTATCAATTTCTTAGAGCAAGGAGAAAGGCACTAGAAAACCAAGAGTTTTCTTTCCCCTCCTGATGTGTTGAGTCCAGAGCTTTTAGCCTTGTCTCTTTTTCTCTGGGGCTGCCCGGCAGATTGCTAGCTCCGGTGTACATCTCCAAGAGCAGAGTCATCTTTGACAAAAAGCCATCTAAGGAGCCAAGCTCCCTGCTGAAACAGGCTGGGTGTCTCCACTGGGAGCTGTGAAAACTTACTGATTTTCACCACATGGAAACCACCCTACATCCTTAATTACTGCTGTCTTTTCTGAACCGAGTGGTTCTGATTTCAGACACGCAGCCTTGGGGGCGTGGGGGAGCTGCTACATGAAACTCTTTGTGAGTTACCCCTAGACTGTTTTGATACATAATATCATGGAAAATTCATCTATCCCCTTCCTATTTAGCTTGCTATAAAAACGAATTACTGAATTACCAAGGAAAGACAGATCCAAGTATCTAAATTACACATTCACAACCAAGGAGAAAGCTGCAGCTCTGTGGGATTCTCACAGGAACTGGTATGAAGTGAAATAAGATTCTGTCTTACCCTTGTCTTCATGATCAGACAATGCAAAGAGTATCTGTGCTGTGTACCTAAAGCAGTTAGTTGTTTCTTCTATTGGTAACAGAGAATGAGATGAGCTTTGAAAAAGCACTTCAGGTAGAGACTCTTCACTAACTTCGCTAACTTTAACCTCACTATTTGGAAGTCCCATATCAGCAGGCTTTCTGTATGGGCACTTGTTCTGATTCATATGGCAGTATAGTTGAGTTGTACCTGATACATGCATTTATAACGGGAACACTATGACCACATCACTCTGGATATAAGCCCCAACTTTTTTCTCTCTCCCACTGAATCATTAGGAGAGGTTTTGCTATCTTTCCTAATCTTCATAAGCTATGGAAAAAGCACCCAAATTGTGGAGCAAACTGCTCCACAAGGATGTTGCCTTTTGGTTCGAAAAGCGTGGGCAGAACACTGCCACAAATGGAAAGGAACCAAGTGTCCCAGTGGGAAGCAGAGGGTGGGTGCCATGCGGGGATGTTTTTGTGCATCACCCACACAGTGGCTGCAGCTGCTGCCTGCATTGGACCAAGCGACTGTTCTGCCACCTTTGAAACCCAGGACAAAAAAGTTAGAGGGGAGCAAACCCCAATCATACAGCTCCCCACTCCAAGCAAATTCAATCATAGGGGCCTGTGTTTCAGCCGTAAGAAAATCCAGGCTGCAAAAAATTGTTCGCCTTCAAAAAACGTAAGGAAGAAATACTAATCTAACTAAAGGTATCAGCTGAAATGAATCATCAGGTGTCTTGGTTATTGGACTGGCTTGAACCATTTTAACTTGAGATGCTTTTATGGAATGCATAGTGGTTAATTTAATCTGAGTAAGGCGTCCACTGAAAGGATGATTGAATTTGTGTCAGTGTGCGAGTGACAGTAACATATTTCTGCCAATAATAGTGAAGAGTAAGTTAAACATGGCAGCAGAACAAAATGCACCTTTCTTAAGTCATAAGGCAATGCGTAAGTATTAAGTAATGGTTTGATGTCATACTGGGAAGCAAACGTTGCACTGACAATGTTAGAGCCAAAAAAGCATGTTAAAAAAATACAGACAGGATAGGATTTTTGAGACTGAGAAGGAATGTGTCGGTGATAATTACACTTTGTCTTTTTCTTTTGTCTTTCTTCTTACTCAGAAAGAGCTTTTTGTTATCCAAGACAATGATTAGGCTGCTACTACAACATTACTAGTTTCTCTCAATCTCAAACATTAGCAATATTTTTCTGGTTTGGGGTGTTGCGCCCTTGCCTGATTGTCAGAGATTTAGGCTGCAATCTTCCTCATTTTTCTCTGTCAAGTGGTGGATGTGCCCTCAGGGTGACCCAGTTTTGCTCCTGGACACCAGCTCCTTCATGGTGGAGCCAAGTAGCACCAGCTGGGGACCTTGGCAGGGCAAATTACTATTATTAGCTATTGTTCTTACAGGATCACTTGTGAATTCAGTGTGAGTGAAGGATAACACTGTCTTTTTCTGAATCGCTGCAGAAGATGTGAGCAGTGTCAACAAGAACTACGAGAAACTGGAGAACTCGTGGAGAAACAAGATGATTTGTGGGCAGTAGATGTGGAAGAGAAAAGCATATGATACTCATTAAAAAAAAAGTCAGTTGTGAAGAATGCCAACAAGTTACATCACACAGCATTTTGTAAACCAACACCTCAAATGTTTAAACCTCTGCATAAATGGTAAATAGCTCATCTTTGTGACACTCTACTGAGTTTTTGTCTTCCTTTGAAAGACGGAAATTTGAAACAAGCAGATGAGTTGTCTGGTGTGATAAGTCAGCTCAGTGGTACATCCAGGAACAGAATGTGACAATTCCCAATTCCCTCTTTAAAAGAAAACAGAGCCGAGAATCATTTGGTGTTTCCAACTTGTCCAAATACAAGTATAGCTCAGCTGAACCCTGTCCATGGGGACCACACTACACCCGATGGAATTTGCTTCACCTACAAACATGATTAACTGTGGGTGTCAGTATGTATTTGACTTACATAGGGCCAAAAAATACTTTTGTGATTATTCATTTAACTTTTGTTTTGTTTAAAGATCTTCTCCTACTGCAGTGACTTTGTTGGTCTGGTTTCCCTTCCTGCACAATTTCCCCATTCCCTTGTGTACAGATATTTTTCAAATACAACTCTATGTAGCTATTTCTAGGAGATACTCACTGCAGTATCTCTTAAAAACAGTTTTGTTTTAATAAGAAGTCCAAGTGTCACATTTCTATACCACTGCAATTACCAGGTGACAATGTTTTTACTTTTAAAATACCATTTCCAAGTTTATCATCCCACTCCATGACTTGTAATTCTTCTGGATAAACATGTTTCAAATCTGTGATTGTATCCCTGGTGATGGTTGCCATAGTGTTTCACAGGATTTTATTTCTGCTCATTCCTCAAAATCAGGACTTTGGTTCTCTGTGGGAGGCCCAGAGCCACACTAGTCTGGGATTTTATGGTCTTTACTATTCTGCCCCCACTAGGGAATAAACCACTCAGACATACCACTGTCATCTTTAACATATTCCATCCACTCATCTCAAAATGCATGCCACAAATCATTCTCCTTCTTTCCATAGGACCTTATTACACATCTGTTGAAGTTTTCATTGGTTTCTACTTAGTTCCCATCTTGAACAGAGATTTTTCTCCATTAACATTTCAGACTAGGTTTTCTAATGTCACACTGATTTTTTAAAATCTCAGTTATGTTCAAATATACTTCAAAAGACTTAAAAATAGGAAATAGCAGAGTCACCTTGACTCTAATTGCCTCAAGTGCTATGTTTTCCATGAGAGCAAACACAGCTACTTCTGACCAGTTCAGTCTCACTCATTTTGATAAATGCCTTCCCTAAATCCCCTTTTTTTCCCCTTTTTTCCTTTTTTTTTTTTTTTTTTTTTTTTTTTTTTTTTTTTTCCTGAAAGCTTTAGAAAAACTGCTGGGTCTCATTTCTATGAAATGACTGATATAATGACTATCTCAGAGGCCACGTCAGTGGTAAGTAGGCACCAAAATATCTTTGGGAAGCTGAGCCATGCTGATGTATTTGAAGAAGTAGACCGTTTCCACTACCTTTGTTTATGTCAAAAGGTACTTCCACCAGTGCCTTGTCTAAACAAAGTCAAAACTGAAGGATTGTTTCATATAACAGAGGCAGAATCTGGTTCACTGCAGTTTCAGAGTCAAGTGTTCAAGCTGTGCCGCTTTCTAAAGGGCACATATATATATATATAAAACATATATCAAAATGAAACCCCTCCTCATAGCAGAGAGAGCAGTCATTTTAAGTGAGTAAGCAAACACAGATACACACATAATGTCTTCTATAAAATAGTAGTATCTGCCTCTCTTCTGCAGAATTTGCATCTTCATAGTGACTAAGGAATGGAGTAGCATAAATTAACTCTCTAACAGTCTAATGTAATTTTTAAAATTTATTTGACCAAAGTAGAATAGTAAAAAAAATGCACAGGATGTGTTTGAAGGCTATCAAGGAAGAGAAAGGTCCCAGAGGATCACGGGCACAAGGCAGTGGCCTTCCAAATTCGCCACACAGTTTTTTAGATATGCTAAGCAGCTGGCATCTTAACAGCCCACGACTAAGGCAACTATTTTGTGATCCGCAACCCAGTCCCAAGCAAAGCAGGTTACATGAGCAGCAGCAGTTGCCCACACAGGATCTTATGTTAAGGGCCCACATTTCTCTAGGATCTGGTGTGGCAGGATGGAAGTGATGGAAAAGGCAAAACAACATCCATCTGATCAGAGTTGTCTGGGAAATGGCTTTCTCTGCAACACAACAGTTTAAGATTGAGACATTTTCCTGTTCCTTGCTAAATAACTTTTGATGATTTTCTAGTTTGTAAAGCAGTAAAAAAAACAAACAAACAAAAAAAAGCACAAAAGGTGTTTCTGTAAAGACTCATGACCGATCTTACTGCTAGTCTCTATACCAACAGTTACATACCATTCATCTTCCTGTTCTTGCTCAGCCATAGCAGTGAGAAAGTGTCCAAACTTTGCCCATTTCCCTTTTTTTGGTGGTAGATGGACCTACCTACCTGCGCAGAGAGTGACTGCAGCAGGTGCAGCAATTTTAATACTCTTTAAATTTTGCAGCAGGTGCAGCAATTTTAAATCACCTTTATCCACTGCCAATACTTCTCCTTTCAGAAGACTAACCAAGTTGTGTGCACTGAAGAAGAGAGGACATAGGAATCAGCAGCCGGGAGTGTGTCTAAGGGATAGCATGCCCTGTTAGGGTACCAGAGCTGTTGACAAGGAGCTGCTCTGGGTCCTGCTCTACTTCATGGCCAGGATCATGAGTTCCACTTGTGAATCTCTGATATTGGTTTGTCATGTTGGGGAAGAAAAGTATGACAATTACCAGGCATGTAGATCAAGCCAAACATGTCTACATGACACAGAGCTGTGTGGAGGAAGATAAGCAGCTAAAATCCCATCAGTGTACCGTTCTGACTTGGCAAATATACTTTATTGATTAACAGGATTAGTTAATTTGGGTAGCTGTACTTAGCTCTGCAGCTGCAACAGGAACATTTCCTAGTGCCTCACCAGGGCAGAGTTTAAACCTAAGAGTAAACACAACGCCAATAAGTCAGTAAGAAAAGAGTGTCATCCTTTTGTAAGCATATAAATCAATGTTCATCTGTTTCAGCTAAAGATAGAAACTCTCCCATAATGACTCAATTATCCTGGTTCAAGTTTCTACCTCTGTGTAAACTTGCATCGTTCAATGGGAAATTCTGAACTTTCCAAGAGAAGCTAAATCCTGCATTTATAAACACATCACGGCAGGTTTACTGTGAGACCAATTATATTTTGTGTGTCTCTTAGAAACCCCCAATAAAAAATTATAAATACGCCAAAGAGGTTTTAAGTACTAATGAAATAAGTGGACCCTGGTTGTTGGAAAGAGCTAGATGTGGTTCAGGCAGGCACCAGACAAGTTTCTCACATACTTCTCCTCGTGTCTCTAGGGGCTGACCTGCAATACCCTTCTTCTCCAGGGGCAGGTTCCCCTCCTTCCACCACCACACTTGGCTGCTTCTGGTCAGGGAACCATCCCCAAAACACCTGCCAAACACCAAGGAGCAAGGGGGTGGCATAGTTAAATAGATGAAATACATACATACCACATACATACACACACTGTACTAGTCTCAGGGTTTGTAACAGCCGAGAGGGAAAGTTGGTGGAATAAGCACAGAGAGTGGAAAGGAACAAGTGACAAGAATAAGTGCATGGTACAAACTCAGGGCAGGTGGGGGTTAGGAACAGGTAGAACTGGGACATGTATGACCTCTCAAGAGGGCAGATACGTTCAGACACTTCATGGGATATGAATGGTCAAATGGCCAATGGCATCAGATGGCAATATTAGCTGCAAGAGATAACAGTACTTAACTGGTGCTGTTAACCAGAGAGGTTAAAAAAATATTGTGCTGGAAGATGTGGCAGATTGCTCAGGTGGAGCCTCTCTCCAAAGCAACAGGTGCCTGGTAGCATCAGGAGCAACCTGATGGACCTGAAGGACCCAGCAAGGATAGACAGTGCCCCCACAGGTGAACAAACCAATAGTGGTTGGCCCTACCTCAAAATCAGAGAAGCCGCAAACAAAACATCTGAGTTTTTTGAGTGTTACAGGGAACCTAGGGAGAGTGAGGACTTCTTTGAAGAAACCCTTCTCTTTTTGGTATCTTGTTTCTTTTGCTGGTGTGAAGGCAGTTGAACATTCTTTGAAGCTGAAATAATTTCCTTTATCTTGCTTTCTTCCCCTTGACCTTGTTCTTAGCCTGGTTGAATTAACATTTAAAATTAATTAAAAACATACTTGTCTAAGTCAGAGCTCTTTTATACAACGTGTTAAGAAGAAATATGACACATGGTTGTAGCAGTTTCAAGTTTAACAGATTTTACCTTTCAAGGCTCTTCAGATTTTCCCTATTGAGAAGACCAATTTTCCGTGATTACAGAATTCTGCTTCAGAGCATAATTGTAACCAAATTTCATTCATTCCTCCTTCAGGAAAAGACCGTGGTTCTTCCTGAGTGTCCTCCCATTTTGGTGATTTTTATGTTTTTTTAATGTAGAAAATACTTGATCGGTTTTCAAACTATTTACATTCTTCCCTTTCAAAAATTTTGTCCTTGTCCAATAGGATTTCTACATGCTCACAATTCCTGAGATATTTCCTCTGTATTTGTCTGTTCCACACTGAATTGGCTTTTGGGGTTTTTATGAACTTCTACACAAGTTCCTATCAATACTAGCTTTGCTGTCTCTGCTTACTGATCTTATTGTAAGCCGTTTACCGTTTCCATTTTATCCCTCAATTAGAACCTTCTTCAAACCCATTCTTTCACATTCCTTCTCTAGGCTGTATAAAAGAGGGGTCTTTAATCTCTCCTTTCCTCTAATTGAAGCTGTCCTTCCCAGCATGTTTTCCACTGCAATGCCCTGGTTTTCATTAAGCAATGTCAGCAATACGCTGGTTGCTGTTGCTTTGTGTTTAATGTGGTTTTGCAAGAATAATAACAACGTTTTGTCTTTCCACAGGACATGGAAAGAAAGTTTTAATTTATTAGCCTCATAAAATAAAGCATTGCAGCACTGACGCCTTATGAGAACTAGGGTAAGGAAAAGACAAATTTCTAAGTCCCAAACAGGTAGTGCATTACCAAGAGCTGCTGCCTGATGAGACACTGACAACACTGATCATTTCCAACTGCAACTGGAATGACTGCAGGTCAATCCTGTTGGGCAAACAACATGGGAAGGTAGAGCTGGAAACTAAATGGGGAAAGGTTCCCTTGGTCACATAGTTCTGCTGCCTGGGGGACTTCAACAGTGACAAAATCCTGGTCCAGATCTGCATAGGTGGAGGAGCCAGGACTGGCAAATCCCAGCAATAGTTCAGTGTAAATCGAGGGGTGATGCTAAACATTCAGGCTTTGTCTTCCACTGGAAATTATCAGGCACTGAGGATCCCATCAGATTAAAATAAGACAAATAGTGGCTCTCTCCGTAAGCAGGAGGTCTTAGCCTCCAGCAATCAAGAGAGCTCTACTGTTATCCACCATCCATGGAGCTGGCATTTTCTCAGATAACAGAAGCAGCAATAATAGAGCAAGTTCCTAGCCTGACTTAACTTGGATGTGCAAGATTGCCAGTGCTTTTGCACTGTGTAGTCTCTTCAGATCACACTTGCAGGCAGCTGAGTTTGTTCTGAGTGAGGTAAGTGATGAAAATGAAAACAGCACACTCAATATGGGCTGTAAATCGCATACAGCTGTTGGAGCAGGATAATACCTGTTTTTCTCATAGTTTGTTTTTAGTTAAAAAGGAAAATCAAGCAATTAATGTTTCTGAGTGGGAAAGGAGGAGAAGACAAATTCAGGAATGAAAAGCAATTAAAAGCTTCTCAAGAAATTTTCTGGTGTTTGTTCTTGCCTTCTTCCAGGAAGACATTTCAAAGTCCAAGCTTAAAGATCAGCTGGAATTGGAAGCAGGGAACGCATCGATGTTCAGAGTTTAATCAAGCTCAGCATGAGACATGGCACAAAACCAGCTGCTTCTGACTTACAGGATTCAAAATCTATAGGGTGCCTTCAAGGTGCTTTCCAGGCCAGCATAGCTGAGACCAAGGTATTTCTAGCTACAAAGATATGTTGTGGAAATCAATTACAGGTTCTTTAGATAACAAGGGCTCTCAGACAAACAAAGGATTCGCCATCTTCCCAGGTGTTATTCATACTTCCAATTTCCTCCTTTTTACATCTGTAAATATTGTGCCTTTTTCATTTTTGAAACATGAGCAGTGAGCAACTTCCACACCTGCCAACCAAAAAAGGTATGCCAGATCTAATGGCCAACGAGAGTCCACCAAGGTCATTATTCTCAATGTGTGGTCTCGGGCAATGGGTGGCTGCCTGGAGCAACACCTGCAAGAGAGAACTCAGTCAGTCTCCCAAATGCCACACATCATCATGGATTTTGGTTCTCTCTGCTTTGGGAACATCTGTGCTTCACAAAGGTGGCTCTGACTGGAACAAGGATAGTGTAGCACTGTGTGCAGACACTACTGTGGATGCTAAAATCCAGATGAGCCAAAGTTCCTATCTCTTACCATGATTCACTGCCTGAGATACATACCAGGTCTAGAGCTACTCCAGTCATAGACAATTCAGGAGCTCACTGGCCATGGTGTCCTTCCTTGTGTCCCCTATTTGGTTCCTCCCAATGTGCACTTCAGTAGGTGTAACAAGACATCAAATGAGACATCAGCCCAGGATTCTGGAATGAACAGAACTGATTGAAATTCAGACCTTGTATACTGTGAGGTGGGTTTGACATTTCAAGTTCAGTTTTGTTGGGAATCAAAGTTTGATTTGTGTAGTGTATGGCAAAATGTGCTTGCCATATATTGAAAGTATTTTAGGGATTTTGTTTTGGACTGAGTAACATGTTTAATATTTATCTGAATGATACATTTTCACTTTGACTTGAAAATACTACAATTTTTAAATGTTTACAAAATTTAAGCTATTAGAAAGAAATTATATTCTAAACAATAAACAGAGAAGTTAGATTTAAGAAATGGGAAAGGGAACATTTCAGCATTATTGGAATACCTCAATGACTTCTCTTAGAGTGATATTTCACATAAACAAACATTTAAAAAAAAAAAGCCTAATCATGAAGCAACAAAAAACAGAGTGGTGGAAATTTTCTGTTGCACTTCAAAAAGAGTGCTGTTGATGTGCTCTGGTGAGTAGGTCCCCACGAAACATAATCTGGAGCCAGGGACACTGACAAGGAGGGCTTTTACAGAAGAAGTGTTGATCTAAGAAGGGTTTCAAGCTTCTGAGCTTGCTGCTCCAGTTCTTGACTCATCTTTTTCTAAGGTTTTTTCTTCTTGTTTGGCAGGCGGCCCTTGCATGGGTTTATTCACAGTCAAGTCCATTTGACTTTTCTGAAAGGGGACTATGCAGAGCAAGTGGAGCAAGACCACACTTCCTTTCTTCTTTAAAGCAGTGGCCACCATGGGGAGTCTAAGATGTAGCATTGGGTCACCAAATTTTTACAAAGCAAGCTCTTTATATACCACGCACTGTCACGTAACAGGTTTAATTCATGCTGCATGGTCAGTGCTGCATGAGGATTAATCTAGCCACAAAGCCTGATAATTCTGGTTCATGTCTGGAAATTTTTAGAATAAAAGACATTCCACTTTGCCTTTGGTTCCCAGTCAATGCTACTCTACCAACTATGTTTCCAGATGGTTATTTTAGAATTTTTGTGAATTTTAAAAGCGGCTTTGTAATGCACTGTGATAAAAAGTGTTTGGTTAAAAGACCCGCTTTCTTGTAAGTGTATTGTTATGATTTCATTTTAAAGATATTCATTAGAGCTTTTCTTGGTTGTTGACATATAAAACTACCATAAACTGTGGAATGAGAATATTTAAATAAACCAGCCTGCATTAGTCATCCTCTGGACTTCAAGCACAGACCAGATTTCAAATACCTGTGTAATTAAAGTCAAAGGCAGTTTTACTTAGGAACTTCAGTTCTGACAGCTGGGCACTTAAGCCTTAAATTTTGCTTAAGCCTAAGTAGCTATTCCATGTTTACAAGAATGTGCCATAATATCCCCTCTCCTCCTTAGTGAAACCTGTGCAAACTGCGGCACTTTCGAACCACCGCAAAGATTCTCTTCTGTCCTCCTCCGGAAAGCAATACAGTGCACTGGAAACATTTTTCAGAGACAAATACTGATGTATTTTGCCATCACTGGTAGCTGGGCAGTCTCCACGGAGGCTCCACTTTTACCCACTGTCCTGTTTTTTACACTTGTTTCGTTTTCCCTCCTAGCCTAGGTTACTCTGGGGAGATGGCCGCCGGGGAAAGAAAAACTCATACTAGATTCCTGCAAATATGAAAAATAAATAAGAACATAATGAATAATGCAAATTTTAGCTTGAGCCAACGAGCACACGCTGCAGTTCAGGAAGCAGGCAGAGAGCAAAGGGGGGCTGCTAGCACTTTGACAGCGGCTGTTTCCTCTGCATTGATCAAGAAACCATCCCTTTCTAGGGAAGATCTGAAATGACAGTGCAGCTGGGGAGGGAGAGGTTCACTGAGAAAACCCCAAACCAGATTTTAGGATTTCATAGCAACTTCTGTGCCACAAGGGCAAGCAAGCAATAATTAATTAACAGTATAGATTAGTGCATGTTGTATACGGCATATTACGGTGCACCTGGAGTCATTTCAGTGCTAAAGCCCTGGTCCACGTGCTGGGACATACTTACTTCCAGAGGACTATTTTTGGGTCCTCAACCATCGTTTAATTTTTCAAGCTGTCACCAGCAATGTGTTATATTGCAGCAGTGCCCTGTGACTGATGGCTAGTGAAGGTCAAACAGAGCATATCAAGCTTTTCTTGTTGGAAGAATGCACTTTCTGCTGCAAGTGGCCTCAAACACCACTCTTCATCTTATCATGAGCTGCCTCTTTTATCAGTGTCACATAGCATACCTTTGGTTCCTTCAGACAATGGCTAGAGGTGTTTAACAGCTTTCAGTGTCATCATGATTATTCATTTTGTCCTGGTGCTTTGTGGTTGGAGTCCTGCCCTTCATTCATTAGAAGAAAAAAAAAAAAGAAAGAAAGAAAAAAAAGAAAGTGAGAGAAAGTCTTTATCCAGCCCGTACCTTTGGATCCCATTCCCCAGGGCTCTCCAGACTCACAGACTTGATCCACAGTGACCTATAGCTCTCTCCACCCAGATGTGCCAGGCTGGAAGAGTCACTGTCCTCTTCTCACTTCCCTGCTACTAATGGAAGCCGAGTCTTTGACAGCTTCCCAGTCCTTTCATGCAACGGACCTTAACGGAGACACAGGGGTGGTGCTTCTATAGCACAGGGAGCATTGCAACTTGGCAGAAATGTTTTTACCAATATTTTGAGTTATGATAGGTAAAAAATGTTTCTATCAGGCACTGAGGATGTTTTCTTCCCTGCTCTGATGGAATATGAACATCTCAGGAATGACAAATATCTATTTAGCATTACTGCTATGGAAACAGTAACTTCCTAGCGATAGTTACTGAATAAGAAGTGATAAACTGAGTTTCCCTGGTCAGAAAGATGCTGTTTCCCCATTACAGGGGGATTCAGGCTGAGATGACCTGTTTCCTGAGAGACCAAGGACAATGTTCCTGGTCCTACGGCTTGGGTGTATAAAAACATTCTCCAGGCTTTGGTGAACAAAAGCAAACATATCACACCTAATATTGCTTAAGTAAGTACTTGTTCTTCCTTTCACTGTTCTCGCCTTTGTAGACCCTTAAAATAATCCTCCTTTGTACACCAGGAGCTACAGTCCGCATCACGTTTCTTAGCTCTTCATTTCACAAATGGCTTCCAGATGCTCCATCAGGACTATGTGAAGAGTTTTGTAATCAGGAGACCCAAATAGTAGGGTCACAAGGTGCACTGTAAAAAGACATTGTATATCACACACACCATGTCTTCATTACTTCTCTTCCAGCCAAAGCTGCCAAATATTAGGCCCATTTTTAAACACTCATCTGTCTCCGAATAAAAAGTGTTTATTACTGAATTTTCAAGATTACACCTCAAATCCACAAATAGCTTTATATACACCCTTGTTATTACTGTACCTTGTGATTGATTTTGATTTAAAACACCTACTGTTGTCTGGGCCATACCCGATACATGCTGAAGCGAGAAGCACCCTCTGTTTTTTCAGTCTTACCCAGTTGCTTATACTACACTTGTACCATGCCATGAAACACAGGCTGAGACATTAAAATGTTGTAACACAGGAGCCATGGTTTGGTTTCCCCTTCAAAATCCGCTCTTAACTATTCCTCACCTTCCCTTTGCCACCCAGAGTAACCATATTTAGGGCTATCCTTGATTCTTTGCAACCTGCTCTGAGTTTCGCTCTCTGCCAGTCTAATGAACTCACTTCTCACACTCATTATTACGTTTCGCCACAAGAAAAGTAACATCATTCATATATTTTTACTGAAATTATCATTGAAGTTGAACCCTTTCTCTGCTATGTGATCAGGAAGGTAAGACAATTTTTCAACATGATCTGGGTAACATTAATGTTCAAATTAAAAAGAAAAATTTAGCTAACAATATAAAGCAACTTTAGCATCATCAAATGTAATGGGGGAAGTAATCACAATTCCTGTAAAAAACCATGGGAATACGAACATGGGAATACAAAAGGAATAGACACTATTTCTTCATTAAAAAGGGCATTGTCTGACCTTATATTCAGAATTCTATGAAGATTAAATGTAATTATTTAAATGGAAAAGGACAGATAATATGCTGTATATGTTTTTCTTTAGGAAAAAAAGTACTACCAGGAAATGGAAACACGAGATCCAAGATGATTTTCTCTGTAGTTCTGTTCTGTAGCATTTCAAAAGTCAGTATCAACTCTGATACTGACAAAGATTGTATTTGAACTATTTGAGTTTATATGACTGCTAATTAATGGGTTGATGGTGAATACATTATACTGAGGAAGCTGGCAGAAACTGTTTAAATAATCCATTTATTCTCATTTCCTTGTCAATGAACAAGGAAAAATAAATACAGAACTACATGCAAGAAAAACACACTAAGGAAATTAATGTGTGGTAAGGTTGGTTTGTAGGTGATAGGATGATTCAATTAAGGACAATTATATTTAAAAGTCCCTCCCAATGCCTATTTAAATCAAGTAGCATGGTCCACTGACTCTCATCAGAATGAGTGATAGCCAATGCCCAAATATCATTTATCACTACATTTTCACTTTCCAGGAACTGGACTCATTATGTGTTATTTATTTAGATCTTTTACTTTCAGGCTGATCACACTTCTACATGAAATGTCATCTATTGTCTTCAGCCACAACTCAGGGCTGGAGGGAAGCAGAGTTTGCTAGAAATATGGGAATTCTGACAGCACACATCATCACTGGACAATGTGGCTTGTGGAAGCCAAAGTATCTGATGGGAATGTACCCATTGCACCATATTTTCTTCATATTTCTGTCTGGGGTCTAGTCTGCTATCTGACATTCCAGCTTGCCCAGGCAAGCTGTCTGTGAGCCCATACCATGTCAGAAAGACTGCTCAAAGGCCAGTGATGCTTGACCTTTCAGGCTGTCAGAGAGAGCACCTGAAGCTGTGGGAATGAGAGACACAGGTGACCTCAGAGCATGACAGCCCTGAGATCTTCACATCTGGGATTACTCTTGCAGGAAGACTTGGCCCTAAAACTAATTTAAGATTTGCAGCTGCAGAACAAGAGCTAACAGGATCTCTCTTACCTGGAGATGAGGGAAGCCCTTCTAATAGAGAAGCTAGATATCCAATCCTTACATTAAACAGGTGTTTAAAAGGCAGTCTATCTGAGATTCTACAAACCCTTCTGCATGTGCTTATCTTTGCCTTCCAAGAAGTTCTGCTGGTTTTAACAGGACTGCTCATATACATCAAGTTGATCGTGCTGTGCAGGAATGAGCCCTTTCCCCTCTTCTATGTATCAAAGACCAGACCTCTACAGCAGAAGAATGTGAATGTACCAGCCAACTTAACATTATAGCACAAATTTAGTTATTCAAGGATAATTGTCCAATGACAAGCTGTCTCTAACACATTCCTTGGGAAGAAGGAGAAAAGAGAAGAATGGAGACACAGCCAGGGTATGAAGAGCTTGGGTGACATGGGTTGGCCACTTCTGCTGCTGCTGGGGCTTTGGCTGGGCAGGTGAATCTCTGTCCCTGCTGAGCAATGTGACTGTCCTTCCCTACTGCTGCCCCACTCAGCTTGGTCCACCCTCCATGGCAATCTAGGTTCATTCCCATGGGGCTGAGGGGTTTTTGCTGCTGCTACCACCAGCCTGACGACACAGGCATCTGGCTGCCTGCACCTACAGTGTCTTTGCATCAGAGTGGGTCTCATTGACTGGTTTAAAACCTGCAGTGAGAGCAGCCAGGCCTTTTTCGAATAGTAGAAGACCTAGATCCAGATGTGTTGGTGTCGTTATGCATGGACACGATATTGACCTGTGTGTGCTTGTCAATTAGGACATGTGCTGGTCCTGCTGGATTAATTGTCTATGTGTAAATGCATGGCACAGCAGCAGCATTGTTATGTCCTAGTTCTGGAGTGACAATGAATTCATGATCTAGTTGCACAGACACATTAATCATCTCTGGAGGTAGCCGTTTTGTTTGCTGGTTAAATAAGACAGTTGATCACAAATGGATTATCTTTATCCCTGTGCACCATACCATGAACTTTCTGGACTGCTATATAAATATTTAGTCCTGCTTTTTTTTTGGCACCCAGTCATTTCCCGTGCTTCAAACAAAGATATTACCAAACACAAACACATTTGAGATGAATGTTCAAGTAAGAGTAAACTCATCATTCTCTTCAGTGAACAAACACTGTGGAAACTTGACAAGAACAAAACTGTGGTAGTCTGAAATGCATTCATTACCAACTGAACGTGATCGCTACTGCTGTTTGTCATTGCCTGGTGGCAAAGCAAGACCCATGACTAAGCGATGTCAGTGATCACTTAATGCCCTTCTCTGTGCATAGTCATGGTCTTCTTACAGCTATAAAAATCTCAAGCTCTTACATCGTATAGATCTGAAAACCTGGAATGGGCTTGGGAAGGTAAAAAGCCCAGAGATATTTGGACAGCAGGCCTTCTCATGTCATGCAGACCCGCTCTCTCCACTGGGTGTTCCTCCCACAGTCCCTTTTGATAACCCCATTAGTAAATTTAGAACAACAAAAGGACAAAAAAGTAATGCACAATCCATTCTGCCCTTACTTTAAAAGGCCATTTTTCCAGGCAGCTGGCCAGGCTCACATTAGCCTCCTTCCTAACCTTTCCAAGTGACAAAGTATGCTGCTCACCAGTGACAGTGCTATTAACCACTGAGACCACAGAAGAGCAACACCTGAACTAAAGCACCCATTTCAAGAATATTCATTCAAAGGTACCTTAGGTCCAGATCTCTTTGGACTGGACAGATGGTAAAAGATTTGGTTGGTTTTGCAGCTGTGAACCCATTGCAAATGCATCATTTCATAAGAAACCTTTCCATTTTAATCCAAGACAGATGGCTTGCTGAAAGGGGCTGTGCCAGTCTAGCCCAATAACACAAATAAGGTGGTAATTATTTCCTTCTGTGCTTTTTTTTTTTTTAGTGTTTCAATGTATTTGAAGCTGTTACTGTATTTGCTGGTTCTCTCTTTAGTGTATAATAAGAAATCCCTCAGCAGTGGTGAGTACTTCAGATTGGATGCGGCAGCAGCAGACAGCACAGATACACCGAGAAACTGGAAAGTACTAGAAATGTAAGAAGTGTTCCACTTCTTTTGGCAAAAGCTTAGTAAGGGAAAAAACCCAGACACATTCAGAGGAAATGGGATACTGCTTTTCAATTGGTTCTTTACTAAGCAAAGACTGCAAGATTGTTTGCCTCCTCAAAGGTCATTTTTGTTCAGATCATGAAGCAGGGCACTAGCAGAAGAGCTTCAAAAGCAAAGAAAAGATAAAATAAAATTACTCAGAGAAGAAGAAGTGGAGAAAAACTGGAAGTCTGGAAAAGTTTAGGCAAAATCAAATAGAAAAAAAAAAGCCTTAAAAATGTGTCAGTGCTATATTTCTTTCTTTTTGTCACCGTCAGCTTTGCATATGTGAGAAACCACAGATATCTTCCTTTTTGGAGGAAAAATCAGTCAATTCTCCAGCTAATATTCTGGAGGAAAAAAAAAAAAAAAGAAGAAAAATCTGCTTGCCAAATGATGAGGCAAAGACTTGAGTTGATTTCAACTGGAAGCATAGATGGAGGCAGCCCCCCAGACTAATTTGTACAGAAGGACTCCTGCTCTCACAGCAGGGAGAACAGCTTACTGTGAAGATTTGCAGACTCATGGTACCTTCTAGAGTTATCCCAAGAGCACACTGAATTCCAGGTCGCTCACAGGAGTTGGTAGCCACCATCCCTGTTGTGTCCTGTGGGCAGCCAGAGCTCTTTTTACTTTAAGGTTTCTCAGACACACATATCCAGTGTCAAAGCTTTTCTATGAGAGGTGCTACAGCCCTTTCAAAAAAAGCTCAACTGAAGTTAACAAGGTACACCCCAGAGAAGCTAAGTGCCCCCTTGGGACTACGCTAAGCAGCAGATACACCTTGCTTCCTCCCAGATATGCCGTCAGTTACCTCAGAGCTCATCCCAAAAAGGTTCCTACAGTCAGACCATGTGAATGAAACAGTAGGTTATTTTTACTGGTCAAAGATAATACCTGTTGTCTTCACTTACATACCCTTCTGTCACACCTCTCTCCTTGCTTTGAGAAGTTTCTTTGCGAAGTTGCATTAAGAGCTGTGGCTACCTTTAGGTTAGAAGTCACCATGAAGTTAAAACCACGACAGGGATTAATATATGAACAATACTGCCCACCTCTCTGAAATAAATCATAAAATTTTGTTTTTTTCAGACAAGTATTTTTTATAACAAACACAACGTATCAATTTTCTCATCTTAAAAACCCCCAAACTTACTGCTTGTGTTTTCCTAAATATAATTTCTCATCTTTTTTTGCTAGCATTGTGTAATACCACATTTTCTGATATATCATCATTTTGTATACAAACATCCTATGTCAACACCCCCTGAAAACAGCAGCATTTAACTTCAGCATCAATGTTGCTTCAAAGTTATCCCAATGTCACATCAGCCGTCTACTGCAGATCCAGCAAAAATTGTAATATTGTGATATTTTGCTCTGCTTTCTGACTTAAATCACCCTCCTATTGAAATCACACAGTGCAAATGGCCTAAATAATGACGGAATAAAGATAAATAATTTCTGAAGTGTAATAATTTCTCAGGACATTAAATTACAGGAGATAATAATTATAAGAACAATGTGTAGGTAAGCATTGCAAAAATTTCCTTTCCAGAACCTTCAAAAAGGTCAAAGAAAACAGCCTTCAGAAACAGATAATGGGATGATCATCAAGAATCTTTTTTCTTCAATCAATAAAGATGGCTACAAGATTATGAAAAAAAAAAAAAAAAAAACAGGAACAAAGTTTCCTTTCTGATGAAGGCTGCATAAAGAAGTGGTGATCCAAGAGGCACAAAGACATTTATCTAGAGATAAAGCCTAAATATTTTAAAAGGGAAAAGAAATCCACAATGCAGAGGGCTTTCACTATTATTAGAGTGGCGCCAGGCTTCCTAGGAAAGTAAAACCCAGTTTCAAGATGGTATCATTACTTTATGTATACTTACATGTATGGAGTATGGGCTTAATATCAACTGATTTCAGATGGAGCAGAACTGGAGCGATGTTGAGTGCTTTGAGGAAAAACACCATGGCATTTACTAAGGACAGAAGACACCCTTACCAGTTTAAAGACAGCATCGACAGTCACAAAACCTGGCTGTAACTTTCAGCTTTGCCACTGTAATCACTGTGTGGCCACAGGGAAGTTATTTAATTTCTTTGTGCTGGGAGTTCATTGCAAGAACTGGCAATGCACTGCTTGCCTCTCTTTGGGGGTTCTCAGTGTTTTGGTACAAGACCAAAGAGGTCTTGCTGTAAAACATTTTGGTCACTGAACTTAAATTTTATTGAAAAATTAATAAAAGTTTTGATTTTCTTCATCCAGTTTTGATTTCCTTCATCCAATTTTGCTCGTTAATTTCTCTATTATATAGAGAATGTATTTCTAATTCATAATATATATTACTATTTCGCTTCTCCCATAAAGTGCAAAGCTAATTTAAGTGCCATTGTCTTCAGTGGAAATGGGATTAGAAACTTTCACAGAGTCTACTGACAGTATTCTGGAAACACTGGAAACTACCATGGCAACTTGTTCATAGAGGGCATAAGAAGCAGAAAGTGTTAGTCATTTTAAAAGTCATGCAAGCTGTGTGGTTAGTTCTGGCAGCGAGACATGAGATTCTTTATTAGACCTAATGGATGATGTAAAATTCTATGTTTAAATATTTAATGTGATCTAACTGCCTAAGAGTATCCTATTGCAGGTTGTCTGGCTTTCGAGGCACATGAAATCTGATCAGACACTGACTGCATAAAACAGTAGGCTCCTAACAGTGCAGCCAGTATGTGACACAGATGTCAGCCTTCTCTCAAGAGACCTCTCTTCAGGAAAAATTAGTTGGTGGCATCATTGCTCATAAAGAGAAAGGACTCAGATAAGAAACATTAAGTGACTTTGGGTGTTGTGCGATGTGAACACACACAACAGAGCTCAGACTTAACAGGGATTCATGGTATTTGTGCCCATGACTTCAGATTCCACCTCTAACCAGCAAGCTGCTTGAGAAGTCTGGTGGCTTGGTTTACAATGCAGGGGCCGTGACCTCAAGTGATATTATCTGTTGCTACAGTAGGAAGATGGTACTTTATACTATCTGAAGGTCTGTAGATTTGTGAAGATAATTTTCCAATAATGTGTTAGTATTTTTCAGAGTTTAATGGCTGGAAATGGGATTTTGACAATGCCATGTTGAAGTGTGTGAGTGGTTTCACAAGCCTTTTTGCCCTGTCTCTTATTCTCAAGGGTGTTTAGCAAGTTTAATACCACAATGTACCACTTGAAAAACAAGCATAAAACTAATTACATCTGCCTGCAGCATTAGGCTGCCACGTCTCCTATCTCACCATTGTTTTCTCTGAAATTAGCCTGGAGACATAAGAAGAATAAATACTTAGTATGATTATTAAAACAATAAATCTACCCCTCAAAAACATCACCAATATTTCAGACTCAGAGGTACTAATCAGCAGAGGAAAACTCATCTTGCATGGTGCTGACACTCTCATAGAAATCAAACTATCCCTGACTTCAGCTCCATCGATTTTTAGTTTGTTATCAAAGGGGTCAATATTTTTAGCACATGAATTGATGTTTAATAGGCAAAATTAGTCTGCCTGCTTGAGAATATTGGTAGAGATGCAATTGTCACAAAGGGGATTTTTCTTAAAAAGAGACCATCTGAAAGCCTAAAATCTTCATAGTTTACATTTATTCCCTTCTCCTTAAAGGCTTAAGTGTGTTTACATGCAATGTTTTGTCCGATGGCTTGGCTACAGAAGTTGCTGAAAATAATATATACTCATCTTAAAAAAAAAATTACAGGCACATGAAAGGCACTGAGCTCTAGTTACTGCTCTCTGAAAGCTTTCTCTGCACTACTCTAGCTATAGGAATAGGTCTTTTCATAAATGAGAACCAATTTCACTGCTTGACAAACTGCAGCAACACTTCACACCCAATCTGTGCTCTGTATTAAAAAAAAAAAAGATAATAAGGCAGTGTTCTGGAGGGCTGATAAAGGCCTCAGTGAGAAGAAATATGTAAAATTCTCTGCTGGTCTAAACTGATATGATCTTATTGAACCAGGCTACCTTATGAAAGGTAAACTTATTTCCCACGTGCCACAGTACTGCCTCTTCTGTACTGACTGCCTGGAATGAAAATCAAGGAAAGTGGCCAAATAAAATGGCATGCAGCCACAGGCTCCAAGAGCCCTTTTCTTCACCTTCTGTACCAGCATATTTGCTTATTAATCTTGCAAGAATCATAAAAAAGTTTGGGGTGGAAGGGCCTTTAAAGATCATTGAGTTCCAACCCCCCTGCCACAGGCAGGGACACCTCCCAGTAGACCAGGTTGCTCAGAGCCCCATCCAGCCTGGCCTTGAACACCTCCAGGGACAGGGTAGCCACAGCTTCTCTGGGCAACCTGTTCCAGTATCTCACCACCATCACAGGAAAGAATTTCTTTCTAGCATCTAATCTAAATCTCCCCTCTTTCAATTTAAAACCATTACCCCTTATCCTAACACTCCACTTTCTGATAAAGAGTCCCTCCCCACCCCTCCTGTAGCCCCTGCCAGGTACTGGACGGTCGTTATAAGGTCTCCCCAGAGCCTTCTCTTCTCCAGGCTGAACAGCCCCAACTCTTCAGACTGTCCTTATAGGAGAAGTATTCCAGCCCTCTGATCATTTTTGTGGCCCTCCTTTGGAACTGTTCCAACAGGTCCATGTCCTTCCTGTGTTGAGAACTCCAAAGTTGGACACAGTACTCCAGATGGGGTCTCACCAGAACAAAGTAGAGGGGTAGGATGACCTCCTGCGAATTGCTGGCCATGCTGCTTTTGATGCAGCCCAGCACGTGGTTGGCTTTCTGGGCTGTAAGAGCACATTGCTGGCTTATGTCAAGCTTCTCATCCACGACCACTCCTAAGTCTGTCTCCTCAGGGCTGCTCTCTAGTCATTCTCCACCCAGCCTGTATTGGTGCTGGAATGTTGCAAGAGGAACTGGACTGGCAATGGTTCATGCCTCTGGTACTCAACAAGCTTCTGGATGTATTGATCACAGGCTCTTCCCTTATATATGGCAAGTTAAACCAAGTACCTACGTGGCCCAAATCATCACTGCACAGTGGTGGGGGCACTTGCAACCTCACCACGGCTGGCAGCAATGTATCATATCAGCGGTTATTCCTATGTCATGGCAATGGTTCCTCAGTAAATTCAGAAACTTCACAAGTCTAATCTACCCCCTCCCCTGGTACAAAGGGTGAATGAAACAGAAAGGAAGAGTGATAGTACTTTTAGTGTAAAAATTAAAGTATTTTTAAAAGATGGTGAAAGCAACCAAAATGCACTTTTAGCCTGTTACTTTTCATTCACTTACTTTCAACCTTCATGAACAAAGTACAACACTGTGATGCTATCCAGTAACAAAAATGTACATTAAATTAAAATGAAGCTCAGAGACACCTGTGTTTGCTTTATTTGAATCTGTCAGAGCAAACCAAAGCAGAAGGCTCTATTACCATGTAGTTATGGAGATGGTAAGAAAACAAGGGTGTATCATTATAAAATGTTCTGCTGCTTGTAATTAGATAACAACTAATTCCCAAGGAATATCCAAGTCAAGGACTTGCAGGGTACATATAATGCTATGTAAAAAATCTAAAAGCCCTTTTTCCCTGTGTTTTCATTAGGATAGTTGCTTTGCACTTTACAGGTAATTGCAAGTCACTGCCAGTTATTAAAGATATGTCATTTTTTTCTACAGCAAAGGTGTATTATGTCAGGCAAAGGCTGTCTATATCAGAGATGGGAGTGCAAAACAACCTGTGTGCTGTTGGCTATGTGATCTTAGATAACCCACCGTTTTTTTGTTTGAGTAGTTATACTTTGATACTTGGACAGAAGGTATTTTAGAATGACAGCCAAGAAAAAGAAGTTAAAATAACTACAGGCTGCTTATGAACATAGAATTGACTTCACAGGCGAGCTTACATGAGGAAACGACCACACACACAGCAGCGCTTGAAGGATTACAAGTTTCCTTTTTTTTTTTTCTTGACCATGTGACCCGCTTTCTTGATGAGGGGAAGGCTGTGGATGTTGTCTACCTGGACTTTGGTAAGGCCTTCGACACCGTCCCCCACAGCATTCTCCTGGAGAAACTGGAAAATCACGGTGTAGACAAGTGTACCCTCTGCTGGATTAAAAACTGGCTGGATGGCCGTGCCCAGCGAGTTGTGATTAATGGAGCAAAATCCGGTTGGCGGCCAGTCACCAGTGGTGTCCCTCAGGGCTCAGTTCTGGGGCCGGTCTTGTTCAATATCTTTATCGATGATCTGGACAGGGGGATTGAATGCACCCTCAGTAAGTTTGCAGATGACACCAAACTAGGTGGGAGCGTTGATCTGCTTGAGGATCGGAAGGCTTTACAGAGGGATCTGGACAGGTTGGATCAATGGGCCAAGGCCAATGGGATGAGGTTTAATAAGGCCAAGTGCCGGGTCCTGCATTTTGGTCACAACAACCCCGGGCAGCGCTACAGGCTTGGGGCAGAGTGGCTGGAAAGCTGCCTGGCAGAAAAGGACCTGGGAGTGTTAGTGGACAGCCGGCTAAACATGAGCCAGCAGTGTGCCCAGGTGGCCAAGAAGGCCAACAGCATCCTGGCTTGTATCAGGAACAGTGTGGCCAGCAGGAGTAGGGAAGTCATCGTGCCTCTGTACTCGGCACTGGTGAGGCCTCACCTCGAGTACTGTGTTCAGTTCTGGGCCCCTCACTACAGGAAGGAGATTGAAGTGCTGGAGCGTGTCCAGAGGAGAGCCACCAAGCTGGTGAGGGGTCTGGAGAACAAGTCGTACGAGGAGAGGCTGAGGGAACTGGGCATGTTTAGTTTGGAGAAGAGGAGGCTGAGGGGAGACCTTATTGCCCTCTACAACTACCTGAAAGGAAACTGTAGAGAGGCAGGGATTGGCCTCTTCTCCCAAGGGAATAACGACAGGACCAGAGGAAATGGTATGAAGCTGCGGCAGGGGAGGTTTAGATTAGATATTAGGAAGAATTACTTTACTGAAAGAGTGGTCAGGCACTGGAACGGCCTGCCCAGGGAGGTGGTGGAGTCGACATCCCTGGAGGTATTTAAGAAACGTGTAGACGTGGCTCTTCAGGGCATGCTCTAGTGGCCAAGATTATTGGTTTGTGGTGGGGTGTTGTGCGTGAGGTTGTGGGTGTGGGGTTTAGTTGGTGGGTGGCTTTTATGGTTTTGTTTGTTTGGTTTTGGGTGGGGTTTTTTTTTGTTGTTGTGTTTTTGGTTTTTCGGGGTTTTTTTGTTTGTTTGTTTTTTGTTTGTTTGTTTGTTTTTTCATGTGGTTGGACTCGATGATCTCAAAGGTCCCTTCCAACCACTAAGATTCTGTGATTCTGTGATTCTGTGATTCTGTGATTCTCGCCCTATAAAAAAAAAAAAGGAAAAGGCTGTTTGTAACTACTCATTGTGACTACTCAGACCTTCCTCACTTAAACCAGTTATTAGTGGTACAGGCTTTCATTTGGGTCACCGCAACCCTCTGACATTTAGTAGACAGTTTCCTCGATGATCTTGGTGTTTTGCTGAATGGTGAAGCAGCTACAGCTGCAGATTAAGCATTGTTCTGGGTCAAATCTGTCCCAAACTGAGGCCATTTGCCCTGATACAGGGGCTGATATATGGAGACATCATGTGCTTCTGAGAGAGTCAAAATCCTGTCCTCTTTTTCGTTCATAGCTCCCTCCAGTAATTGTACTAAGTTTATGAATTCTTATTTTGTCCCTGTACAGGGTAGATGTAGGGTGACCATCAATTAGGGGAAATGAGCAAGAGCTGCCTTCTGTACAGAAAAGGTGGCATGGGACAAATCCAGATGTGAAAAGAGAGGGGGACTTTACCTTAAGAAAGGATTTACTGCCTGGAAAACCTGAGCCAAGATGTCAGCATTTTATATGGAGCCTGTGGCCAAAGCTGGGGAGTTACAGAGACCTAAAATAGGCTTGAAATCATGGTGTGATCATTTCTTCCTTTTTCGAAACTGGGGGAAAAAAACAAATCAAGAAAAGAAATTTTGCCAAAAATCATCTGATTTGGCTGTTTGACCTGTACAGAATGGGAACGGGGAATTTCACACTGCAACAGAAGCTCACGGTCTTTGGTAGGTTGCAAGCCTCCTGTATGAGCTGTAGTATTTCTGCATACAAAATCCCATCCTAGTCAGTTGAAACACATCAGCCAAAAACAACATCCCATATAAAAGCAAAGCCATGTCCCTCTCTGGAAAACCCTGTGTAACTGTGCTTTGAGCAGGAGACAGCTTCAGAAGAGAAGAATTTAAGTCCTACCTCGGAGCTCCCTTAAACCAAACCTTCCTTCTGGCAAGGAGGCTGGGAACTGTGGTAGCAACTGCTAAATCAATATTGCTTATGCTTCTCCTTGGTGCTGTCTCAGAACACACGCACACATCTTCTTGAACCACTGTCTTTTTGCATTAGCACATGACCGTACACAATTTTAGTCAGCTTTGTTGGAAAGCGCAGATTTTCATGCATACTTGAGGAAAGACAGCCGAAAGGCAAGTGTGGGAGCAGGAAGGAATCAAGGAGAAAATCCATGAAAGTTTCTCTCCTCAAGCACCATTGTCTTCCTAGCGCTTGTCTCAACCTTTCAAAGTAAGTAGTTGCATATGAACAAAAGCATCCATATCCCAGCTGGCAGGTATCTGTAGTTACTGTGCATTATTAAACATTTATGAAGGAACAGCTTCCAAGAAGACTGGGTTGGGTACAGAAGCAGCATTTTCATCTAAAGTTACCTCAGACCCCAGATGTCATTTGGCATGATCCGTGTCTTGGAAGCTAATGGTGGCTGCAGCATTTATAATTCACAGAACACCCCTGTAAGTTAGTCTTGTCTGACTTTTTAAAAGTAGACAAGTATTTTATGGGTGTGCTGTGACCTTATACTAGTTAGTGACAGCAAATGCTTCAGAAAGCCCTAAGGCTTTCTTAAAAGGAAAAGGCTTTCTTAAAGCCTTTAGAACCCCACCTCATTCCTCAGTTGAGAGACCAAGACGAGGTTGTTCAGTGCTCACCCCAAATTGTTTTTCATAGGCACCTTGTTCAGCTATGCCCAGAGATTCATCTCTGGCTCTGGTTTGAAGCAGGTATGGATGGAGGTAGTGTCATCGCAAATGGTGTTTTTAGTGTGGTATGGCTGATCTCCACAGCACCTCTCATAGCCGGAGGAGTCAGGTGGGCTCCTCTGCAGGGCCATCCCACACAGAAACCAAGACTAAAGTGCTCCTGGTTTTCTTCTGGGTGAGCTTATTTCTATCCCTTTACCAAAAAGGAGCTCAGAAGATACACGTTCTCAGGCCAAGCTCCCCTCTGACAGAGAGGGGATTAGGCCTTCCATGGAATAATTCAGAAATAAGGAACAATTTGCAGCTTTAGAGAATTACCTTTCTTATCTAAAGCACTCACACTCCATTCTGCCTGGCTCAGTGGAGACAGCAGATCCTCTCAGAGACACAGCGTTAGCTTTGCTTGCCAGAAAGTGAGAGAAGGACAATTTTACTGCAAATTAGAACTTTCACCAGTCTGTTTGTCCTAATACAGAAAACAAACACTAGAGCGAAATCTCACTGCACTTAAACAAAAGCATAGCTTTGAATATAAAACCTTGCTGGCTATATCAGGCAGGCATGACAAATAGTGGCTCAGTTACCTTGCTCTGAGAGGCAGTAAAGCCTTTCAGGAGGCTTCCATCCTTTTAGAATTAACTGAAACAGTTGCATAAGTCTCAAAGTTGTGATGTTCAACCCCCCCACACACACCCCCGGCAAATCCTTGTGCCTTACTTTGTACTCATTGCACTACCACACTGTTCCTTAATGCTGTTTGCTGCAGGTGGACTCAAAGATGAAGCAATTTCAGTACTATTTTTAAAAGAAGGCTGCAGTAAGAGCTAACAGTACAACCCTGTGTATCGATCAGTAAGTGAATGCTCACAATTCTGATCTGCAGTGGGGTTCCTGAGAGGCTGCCAACGCACTGCCTCTGGTTGTACAAAGTTTAGCTGTCTCTCGATAAGCTCCTGAATTCTGCAATAAAACAGCAAGAGCAAAATGTACTCTGGAAGATGGCCTAATGCAAAACCGTGGCACTGATTTTAAATCATAATGTTACTGCCTTTTTGGAACCTTTTCCCATTCTAATGTGCATGTCAGCTGTGATAAAAATATTGAGCAACAAGCTTTGAACTATTTTGGTGCTCTGTTGAAGTGTTTGAACAATACTGCCATGTCAATTTAGCTACGTTTTATAATAATCAGTGATTTGGGACAAACTGTAAAGTAAACACAGCATGCCTGAACCAAACAAGTTCTTTTAAAGAGATTCTAAATGAAAACATATTTAAGCTTATAGTTATTGCTTTTTGTACAATCACCATGGAAACTATATAAAACTCACTTTTAATAACCATTCTTTCTTAAATGCTTTGTGTTGCCTAAATGATACGTGAATTGAGCTTAATTGGTTTGATATTTTAATGGTCAATCATGGAACAGCACATCCTTTGGAACATGCTATAACTGAGATAATTGCTGCATTTACTGTATGTAAGATGCAAGTTTATACTAGCTTTGTTATGAAAGGAGAAGGGAGCAAAACTTTTAAAACACCAGTGGATGTTCTGAATTACTTATATCTCAATTCACTGCAAAGGTTTAAAATTCCCACCGAGGAAGACTTGTTCAGCTTCACCTTAGAGAAAATTCAGCTGAAATCAATGCAGTTATATTAAAAATAAATTTCTCTCACTAGCTTCAGTACTAAGATATATTATCAAGGATGCTGTTAGAGGTGTAATCACATTCACAGTCTGGCCCGGGTTTCAGCATATGGGCTGACCCTTTCCCAAATTCCCAAAGACAGCATTTAAGTGCTTGATGGATCCTGTCATATAAACTCTTTCCCAATGTACTTTATGGAACACGATTGGTAAGAAACAGATACCATGTATGCATAATTCATACAGCTTTTTCCTAAATCTGTAAAATTCCAGGTACCAGTGCTGCATTTTTTGTACACACACGGAGAAGCCATTAATTATCCCTTACCATCATCTCCCTGGAGTATACTTCATAGCCTTAGTCTTCCCCAGGTTCAGTGGTGAACCTTCCTGGTGCCTCCAGCTGAGCTGGAAATTGGTTTGAACGCAGGCTACAGAGGTTGTCTGTAGGCATGATGTCAAGCTTCACTTTTTCCTTGTCTGCAGCCCCTCAGAGCAGTCACTCTGCACTTCACAGATCCTCACATCATCTACTGGTGGGAGTAGAAGATGACCTGAGACACCCTTTGCTCCACCAGTACTGTGCTGTGACTAGACCCACACCACGAACTCCCAGATCCCTCTCAGGTCTCACATTCTCCAGCAGGCACTGAAGGCGCCAGTTGCTTCTTCTTGCCACCTGTGGCTTCACCCCGTGGTTCAGCAAGGAGGAGTGGGACTTTGGCAAAGCAGAAAAGTCCCATCTATAGCAAGTGAGATATGACAGACCTGAGTGTGTGACCACTGAAAGAGACATAAAGCTACACGTGGGTGCCAGCAAGGGCAGACTGCAGTGGTCAAGTGAAGAATCCCCATGTAAACCTCATGACAAAGATACACATGCACAAACAGAAGTGACATGGCATGTAAGTGAGAGATTCCTCTATTTTTCTAACCATTAGATACCTGCTTTGCTTATCATTACATCGTGGCACAGCAGTGACTTTGGCGGCGCAGTTTTGGAGCCACACCAGCAGAAGAAAAGGAAAATTTTTTTGAAAGAAACACCTTTAAGGTAAAAATTGCAGCATAAGCCCAAGGAAAATGCATAGTGATAGGACATACATAGTTGAAAACAAAATTTAAAAATACTTGTAAACGCTTTTCAGCTGACTTCTATTAAAATGCTTGAAATTTAAATTTGAATGCATAACCATCTGTCTCGAAGGGGAAGCTCAATATAAGTGCTTATTCCAATTTACATACATCCTACTTTGCAAAATGCCTCTTGAAACTCATGCTAAATAATGCACAGAGGAAGTAATGCATTTATCTTCCAAGTATACAGTACCTCCTTGATGTTCCTTTAAAGACCTAAAGAAAGTACTGCAGGCAATACTGTTCAAGCTGTTAGGTATTTCTAAGCTCCTCACCTTGAATGAGTTGCTCAGAGAGCAGAAAAGGTCAAATCACATAGAGAATTACACTCTCTAGTGGTGAAATCCTGGCCCTCGTGTCACTGTGGTCCCATCATGTCCCCCCCTTGTTCTCCTTGTTCTTTCAGGAGATTAACAAATAATTAATCTCATACATGTAGCTATGAGCTATTTTTATTGCAGACGGTGCAGTTACCAGCTCTTCTCAATCTAAAAATTAAAAGGGAAAAAATGAGACTTCAGCAAAGAACGTGTCAACAGCTATTTCTTCACCATATGCAATTGTTGAAAGAGATAAATAAATACCATCCATCTATCCATGTGCATAGACACATACACTTTATGAAAAAGCATTTACTTTATGAAGGAATTTACGTTCAATGCAAAACCTTCCCCTGCTAGATAAACAACCACATGCTTGACATGAATTGCTACCGTTAAATGGCCCGCAGGGCTGTCCTCATACATACTGGCCATAGTCCTAAAAAATTTACTCTTTGCTCATAAGAAAAAGGCTTCAAACTACTCCCATCATTGCCATTTATGGCCTTATCCACAAAGCACTGCAAAAAACATACATTGTCCAAAGGTATGCTTACCCCTGGAACTAGGAGACCTGCACCCTGGGGACAGAGTCAGATTGAAATTGAGTTTCATGAGATTTGCCACTGTGTTGCATCTGCATAATTACAGCACTTATAATAACACCAAGGATGTGGTGAAATCTGGCCCCACAGGAGGAGAATGAAAAGCTAAATTTTGCCCTAAATTTTGACTGTGGCCAAAGGTACATGTTCATGTTGTACTTTTGTCTACAATGAAAATACATGCAGCCATGTCCTGAGGCAATTGCAGCAGAAGACCATGAGCTCTGCTGACTTGTTAGGTATGAGAACACCTTCCTTGCCAACTATCTCTAGCCTCTTTGGAGTGTAACCCAAGCTACAGAGCCCAATTCCAGGAAATCCTCAGACCAAACTCCTACAGTTCCATTTCTATATCCTTTCTGCTTTTGCAGAACTCGGCCTTCCACACAACATTTGATCACTTTGCCCTGTAGATAGTTGCAGATCACTCGCAGTGCTTGTTTTTGCACAGAAGTTTTGTTTTCTCCCTTGGTAGTCTCTCCACCATGGCTTCCTCATACTCAAGAGTTTGGCCAGAGAAGCACAGCCACACAAAGGAAAATATTTGCCATGCTCTATATTTTGGCAATAGTAATCAGACCATCTACTTCCATGGTATGTTTTTGCAGCAGATTGCTTGCCTGGACAGTCACAAAATCAGGGGTGATGGCATTTTTAAAGCTCCAGTGGCAATTCTGCAGGAGCAACCGATTTGCCCAGGAAGAAGGGATTGTTAGAGGGAAGCAGCTGGAGCTATGATGTGTGCAGTTCAAGGGCTTTACTCTAGACTTGCTTCCTGAGCTCAATATTCCCAGTATGTGTCCAGTTGGACAAAAGATTGCTTGAGAGTCTAGTGTTCTTGTGAGAGGTGGAAGGACACGGGTATGCACCTGGGGCAGAGCCTTCAATCCAATTTCCTCTGAAAGGAACCTGGTCTTACATTCACCAAACTGCTCCACAGTCTGGAGTAACACATGCAGAACTTCACACAGTGCAACGGGGTGGGTTTGGTAGACATCACGGAAGGGAAGGAGTGGGACACACAGTTCAAGTTCACATCAGAGTCAAATTACTCCACAATGCAAAAAAAAAAAACACCCTCTCTGTAGTCCAGGGCATTTTCTCTCCCCAGTTTTGAGCATCTGAAACAATAAAATGGGGAAAGGACAGCACAGCAGATAGACATAATGAGTGTTCCCAAATCACAGACTTGATTTATTGTCACGTGCACTTTTCTGCAAGTATGGCCAGGTGAAATTTGATGTAATGGGCTACAACGGGCTGTGAGGCCAGTGTGGGGATTTTGTGACACAGACACTTGAGCTTGCCTGTGCATGATCAAATGACCACTCTGTCCCCTCCTGGGGTATCAGCAACTAGCACAGAGAAGGATCTGTTCCCGTTTTTCACATGTAATAGAAAACCTGACCACAGAATAGGAGGCCAGGATATCCCAATCTCAGCTTTTCCAATATGGTCCAGTTCTGCACTGTATTTGGATCAAGGTACAAATTTCAATGCTAGATTCCATTCCTATTACAGGATAAATCAAAATCCAGACTAAAGTCAACAACTCTGTGGTGAGGGTAGAGGGGAAAGTATGAATTTATATCTTAATTTTGCAGCTGAAATTAAAGTCAAGCCTTTATTGTCCAAGGCTGTGAGGTTCAGAGTAATTAATCATTTCTGTGAAACCTATCATTTTGTTATCATAAAATCAATACATGTACTCTCATCTTACTTCTGACCCTGCCACTTAACCCGTTCATGTGTCTTTCCTGCTGTTTTATTTTATTTCACGAGCTAACATTCTCCTCATTTAAAATTTCAACCCAGCTTTCAGATGCCTCGAGGGGAAAACATTCATGTCTGTTCCTGAACCACCACAGCATATCTGTTGTTTTTGATAGATTACAGGATCAAGAAGCCTACACAAGAATTGCTTTTGCTTCTTGAGGGAAGTAAATGAGCTCAAAGCATGTCCTTGCCAGTGCTGCATTTAAAAATAAGAGGAAGATTTGTCATGTCAAGTGTGGCTGAAATAGGGAACATACCCTTCAAACCAACTTGTTCTAAACTTCCTACTGCATAATCAATACAAAGCATTAACTTATTGTGCTGTTTGCACGTAAGCATGTACTTAAGGCATGAATGTCTGGATAACAAGGAGACCATATGTTGCTCCCACAATGTCAATGGTGCTTTTCTTATTGATTTTCAAAATCTACTGCCAGTGTTATCTTTCACAGTCCTAAAATACTGGAAGAGTTACAGATGATTCCACGCCCTCTTACTTTATCACCAGCCTGATGCAAAAATAGCCTGCCACTGAGTGGTCCCAAGGTCTCCCATCCTGGCCAAAATGCAGCCACCTTTTTTTCCTCCTGATGTTTTCATGCTTCCCTAGTTAAACCACTTGTGTAAGTCTCCTCTCTTGGTGCTGCTGCGCAAGCCTAGATATCAGTGTCAGTCACCAACACATTCTCTTCAGGTGCTTCCACTGTTCCATCATTACTTCCACAGAGGCAAATGGCAGCAGCTTTGCTGGAAAAGTCTGACTTACAGCACTCGGGTCACTGATTCAGTCACTATGAAGGTTGCCCCAATCGTAGGAGAAGCCTCCTGCAGTGGTTTTGAGCTGGGGGCAGCCAGTTGGTCAGCCCTGTGCATTGTCCCTCTCATAGACAGCAGGGTGCCATCACACTGGTGTGATGGACAGAGGGGTTACCAAGCTGAACTGCAGAGCTGCAAGAAAGGAGATGGGATGTAGCTCCCCAGATAACAAAATAAGATGTCCTCAGGCTCACGGTCACCAAGGTCTGATGATTGTAACAGCAGAGATCGATGAGGTTCCTGGAACGTCTCAAGCCCATGGTAAATAAACAGAAATCAACAAATTTATTCAAGTTTTGAACCTGTCTCTCTAAAGGGGAAAAGCTAATGAGCTCCCACGCCTCCTGTGTCACTGAGGTTGGAATTACAACAATATCTATACCCAGCACTAAGTGCACAATAATTATTTCCAGATGTATGTAAATGGGGCTGATTTTTTCCGCATTAATCTTTCACACAGCCTACATACATTGTAGAGCTCAGATGTTTACTCAGCATTCAAATAAAACATAAAAGGATTAAAAAAGCTATCAGATCTGTTAAGCTTCCTTAAAAGAGAGCTGATGGCATCTGCCTGGCACTCTAGCTTGATTTTACTACTGAAATTCTGAGGATTTACGTAACTGTCCTGCTTTTTTCCAAGGCCTACATTTTTGCCTGACTAATTCAATTCCCATTGCCCCTGTACAATGTAATGAAAATAAGCACTAACTTTTGATGCCCATAATGCTACTTGAGTTTTTTATTATACCATGGACAATATTAAAGATGCTGGGAGAATCCCCACAGCATTTTCTTCCTGAGCTAGCTCCTGATGGCTTTGGATAGAACAGATGAGTGTCTTGTTCTCTCTATGTTGCAGTGTTACATCACAGTAAATATAGAAAACTTGATGGTGCAAGGGACATTCACTGCCCCAGCCTGAGTGACTGAGCTGCAGGAGGCAGTGGCAAGCCCATGAGACATGCTGCTCCTTGTAGTGACCTGGCACCATTTCTCACTTACCACATCAGCCATCCCTCTTCGTCCACCTGGAGGAAGGTGCTTGCACTCATGCCTCCATGGAAACATTTTCTAGTCCTGGAAGAATTGATCCAGGTCAAGTATTTACCACTGGGAATAATGACCAATGACTAATGGTCATATGATTTGCAGACATATGGAAATGTGAGTCTTTTAGGAAGTAGTCAGGACAGAGAAAAAAATCATCAGAGATGGAGTCATCTCCAGCTGTTCCTTTATCTGCAGAATGTGTTTAGTCTTTTGATGTCCAAAAACGGGGGAAGGTGCTTAGTTGGGTTGTAAGGTACCCTGACACAGGTGTGCCCCCAGCTTTGCACTGGCCCTTCAACACCTAACAATAAGCAATGGCTTTTAAACGGTAGACATGCTTCCTTGTTTGATTGCTTGGAGATTTTGTGAACTGCTGCAATTTGAAAGTTAAACACGGTGTTTATTTTTAGAGATGAACCTGACCTTTACAGAACTGGATTTCAATTTCCTCTTCACCTCTGGGGACACCCAATAGATTAAGATTTTGGTCCCAGCTGTAAATAAGGTGTCTTGGTAGGCTGTGATATTTACATGAAGGCTTGTTTTGTAATAGTAAAACATTTCCCTCAGGATTCTTCAGACCTGGTATGTCTCAGTCCATGTCCATAATATACAGTAGAAAAAATAATAATACATATATCATCTAATTTAAGGTTCCTTACAAAATACAGACTGATCCTGTGAATTTGCCTCATATGACTATCAGGCTGGTGTACATTAATTTATTCATATATAGATCATCCCTGTTCATTAGCATCAGCAAATGTTGAATAATGCTTGCTTCAGTTTATCTTTATGGATCCAGCTCCACTGAAGGAATGTCTACACTAAACCTATCACACACCAAATTGCTTTATCCTCTTTGAATAACACTTATAATGGGCTATGAATAGCATAAATAATGAATGCGGGAAAAGACATTTGATTTTCCACAGCTGTCATTGAATTATCTATCATACATGTTATCAAACAATACTAAACAATAATATTGTTTACCGGACAATGGTTTTGCATGTCTTTTTTAGGATACCAGGATACTTTTTTAGGATAGGTAACTGGATACCATTGCTTTTTGTTCCTTACTACTCCCTACCCTCTAAAGTCAACAGCCAAGAGTTCAGACAGCTCCTCAATATGATATAAGCAAGAATACATAGATGTTGCAATTATTATGCAGTTATTGCCATTTTCCTCTGTTAGGGGAGATTTACCTTTGTATTTCTTTTATCAATAGGTTGTATTTCCTTGAGGAAAAAACCAACAAACTAACAACAAACAATATTGCTGCTCTTTTTCTTTGATAAACAGCATCCCCGAAGGCCATTGGAAGGGACCTGAGCAGGTCCTGCTTGCAGCTGTTCAGACTCCTTCCAATGGCCCTGGGGAACTCCCTGGTGTCCTTCCCCCAGCAGCAGCAGCAACATTTCCATCTCTGGCAAGACCAAGCCCTTGGAAGTACCCAGCCACAGCTAAGCAGCTATCTTTCCCTTCCTTCTTTCTCCACAGTTTTGTTTAACCAAGATCAACACTTCAAAGCAACCAATTTCAACTCATATTTTGTGTGACTGACTTCTTTTAGTACTGTTGTGTTTAGATCAATTATGAAATACGCAAAATGAAAATCAATAGTCAGATCTTCCTCCACCCGAAAAATCTTCAGTATGCCTTCAAAAACCTCCTATACTCTTTTCCTGTATTATAATTGGCTGAGTTCCATGCATATGTTTGCTGTCCTCATAAACATTGGGCAACTGAGTATATTGGGATGTCTCAGACATCCCTCTGCAGCAAAGTTTTCAAAGTGATCTGAACCATTGTTACTATCCTATGCTGAATAATCAGAGAGGTAAAAAAGTCAAACTGCCATGCAGCTAAAAGAGTCTCACTTTGTCAGAGACTCCACAAAAAACATAAATCAATCCATATTGCTTTTCTTCTATTTCCAGACCACCCACTCACTCTTCGTACTGGATTTCAGTTACTTTTGTTATCAACACTAATTTATTATAGACTACCTAAAGAAAAGTCAACATTTATAAAAGACCATATTTTTCTACTTAGGAAGGGAAAGATCTATGCCCATGTTTATATAATCATATTTCTCTCTAGCATATAAAATGATTTTAGGGACTCTGGCTAACAAAAAGTTTGGAGCAGGATAAAAATAAAGCTTGATGGGTTTTGCTGCAACCAACTACTAAGTGGTTTGGGTTCCATGGAGGTTTTTTACTTTTGCCAGCTTCTAGTCTGTAGCATGAATCTAAAACATATGAGTAAATACTCAAAAACTTGCACTGTGGCCTTTGATGTTCACAACTCAAGAGAATGTTCAGCTTTTCAGCTCAGCATCTTGGAGGTGGTCTCTTACCCAAGGTGAATGTAGGAAACACCCTCTACTTAAAAGGTAAAATGATGGATTAACGTTATGGAAGGAGGTTCCTATTTTCCTTGAATTCCTTTTAAATTCTGTTTACATGGTCTTTGTTTCATCACGGTAGATCTCTGATCACAGCATTCCTGCTTTGGAGCTGAGGATTATACAGGGCAAGGCAAAGTCCTCTCAGGAATTATTCTTCACAGTGTTATCTCATCACTCAAGTTAAGATACGAGTTGTTTTTTTTCAGTAGGATACCCTTGAACATCTATAAGAAAACACCTAGAGAACAGGAATTGCACTACTTCTCATCTATGACAGACCACCGTTCCTTGTATTCTGGCTTCAAATAATTTCATCAATCATCACTGCCAAGAGGCCAAAAGCAGTTTTCCTGTGTGTTAATCATTATTGTGAATTGCAACAAGCTTATGGGTTTAACTTGTCCAAACTGACGGGGAAGACTTTCAGATGACTGACGTTCCCCTTAAAAATTGCCATTAGAGCAATGATAATTTATACTGGTGGAGTATTTGTCTTTTACTGTGTGATGAATCACTCTTTCACTAAATCTGTGTTTTCTTTCATTTGTTAATTAGAAGCAAGTAGGTAAAGGGAATTTATCATACATGAAAGCAGAAAGAAATTGAAAGTCAAGTGTTCTGCCAGAAGGAGTACAGCAGCACCCAATAATCTTGATATCAAAAGACTTCCTGCAGGATTATGGTTAGCTGGTTTCCCAAATGCCTCAGTTGTCCATTCCAGCCCAGGTATCTCATCTGGAACTTCCCACAAAAACAGGCGAACTGGGCTGGCCTGACTTGTTATGACGTGGGTATCTGTCTACTAAGAACCAAGGTAAAACCACAGTTTCCTTTCTCAGTGGCTAGGTGATATTAAAGAGAGAGCTGTAATCAAATGAGAACGCTATTTAGCTACAGGCCACCCGGGATGATACTTGAACCAGCAACCTCATGGTACAAATAACATTCAGCATGCCATCCGTGCTCACCCACAGCTGGCCAGGAAGGCTGAAGGAACCTGTTTCTCACAGATACATAATCACATCCAGGAAACGCACAGCCCAGAGAAAACAGTGCTGTGTTTTGCCACATTTGTCATCTGACACGCTGCTTCCGTTAGCCTGGACCGGAGCTGGTCAAGCCAGAATGCTGAGGTAAACGCTGTGAGCTTGCTCACACTGTAAAATATGCTGTCTACTGCATTGCTCTGGTTAATCCCCATCATTCCAGCTGGGGAAGCAGGGTGTAGTGCCTTCAGTTGCTCCTCTCCGGTTTCTAACTCCCATGTGATTTCATTACCAGTTAGGCAAGTAAATCTCTCCAGGACAGCACTGCTGGCATTATGAAAAGCCCCATGGGTGAAGCAGCAGTGGCATCCCCATTAGAGATATTGGGGCACAAAACCGCAGATCTGGCCTGTTGAAGGTGGGATTTTCCAGAGACCTCAAAGGAGCTTTAGGTGACCAAATTCCCCGTGCAGTCTGTAGGCACAGAGGCATTGCTAGATTCCTTGTGCTGTCTCAGTCTTCACCTGCAGCGTTTTGGTGGCTTCTTGCTGTGAAACTACTGAGTGATTTTAAGGAATGCAGCAACAAAATCCAGCAAAGGATTACCACTTAGTAAAGGTGTTGATAAATGCTTTCCGCAGAGTCTGAAGTCTTTGTTAACTATTCAAATGTCTTTGAAAGAATGAGTTAACCTGCCAATTTATTTTAATAACATTGGGTAAACAGATGCAAAGAAACCTCTCAGCCTTGTATTTCAGCCTCCAGCTTTTGCCAGCTTGCTTCTTCCTATTGCAGTCTTTTGTAACTCTGCAGCAGTTTCTCAGTCTCTTGATGGTTAGGGTAGCACAACCCTGCACATGGGATGGGCAGGAGGTTTATTTGCCAAGTGAGACAGTACCTCAAGTAACACCATCAGCTGAGAGCCTAGCTCTTGGCTCTCACTGACCAGTGAAGCCTCACTTAGGCAGCAGAGTCATCCTTGGCTTGGATCACAACAGAAAAGGATCAATGCCATTACATCACAAAAAAAAAAAAAAAAAAAAAAAAAAAAAAAAAAAAAAAAAGTTTAAAAAATAGATATTCAAAACCATATATTCGTGCTATTGCCAGAAACTTACTTTTGAGGCAAGTTTGTGTACCCCACACCTAGAGACTACCTCCAAGGGAGCAGCAGCAAAAAACCCCACCAGCCTTCCCCTTAGAGCAACTCAATATTTTTATGACCCTGAAATACGAGCAGAAAGGAGGATACTCCATGAACTACAAATTGCAGAGTTACTCAGAAAAGAGAGAGAAATGAAACAATTTTTAGCAATAGTTCTTTCACTTTTAGCTGAGCTTTTCCAGCTTTGAGGTAAAGAGAAATGGGATCGAGCCCACCTCAATGTTTGCGCTGCTTGATTAAATGCCACCCTACAGAAATAGGTATAACAAAGAAATAAAAAGCATGCTAGAGAACTGCTTAAAATGCAAACAGTTGAAAAATAGGTTTGAGGTCTCACTAACTCAATTACCTTCCATTTGATTCTCCTTTGATCCCATTTTAGTTCACTTACATTGTCTCTATGCAAATTCTGTCTGGGATAAGAATGGAATGGAATGGTAACAGAATAAGAAAAACTAAGACATATCATCATCTGGTTTATATCTTCTGGACTAAAATCTTCAGATCTACTTAGGATAAAGCTTATTCTAATTTCAAAGATCCCCTTCAAAAGGACACACAATAATATATTACAGCCACAGCCCTAAGCAAGAGTCCACTGCCTCGCTGGAATTTTAATTGACAATTGGGTAATGGTCCAGACTTTGGGTCTCTGAGAGACAGCATTATACAAGTGGAATTTGGCTCACTAATCTATACTGAAGCCTGCTGTACACTTTATTAAACTGTATTGGCATTTATGCCTGAAGAACTGCGAAACTATCCCAGTTGCCTCCAAGCTCACATTTTGCTAGGAAACAGCTAGCAATAAAAGTAGGATTCAGATACAAGAACCCAGGCACAATGGAGAATAGTTCTTTATACGTTCTCTGACTGTGGGGTCATCCTCACTTAACATGGGAAAAGATGCCAGCCAGTCCTAAATACAACGTCTGAGCAAAGTTGGCCAGACCTGATGTGTCACAGTCTTGTTTTCAGCTTTGCCTTTTTTGATTTAACAGCCAAAGTAATTTGTAAATGAGTGGCCTGTTTTCATCTACTACCCTTCCAAAATGCAAATCATGACATGCAAAGACAATTTCAGCCTACTCAGAAGCCCAGTTAATTCCAGTCATTCATCAAAGCACTAATATTGCCCTTTAGTCAGGGTTAGAAAAAGTTTTAAGAGATGTGCATTAGCTTCACACACCATTAACTGTGAATGCCTCAGGCTGTACATCGTATGCTTGATGAAATGGTACTCATGCTGTCCCGTATACCAGAAAATCAAGACACTAAATATTACCTTTTTTCGAGGGAATCTCAGGCATAGTTGTCAAGGTCATGTGTATTGATACAGTCTATTTGGATTTCTGCAAGGCATTTGATTTAAGAGCAGGTGATTTTTTTTTTTTTTTAAAAAGTATTTTATGCAGAAATAACAGAATACCTACAAAAATAACTAAAACCTGCCTCATTGGTGAATCTCATCATGGCTTAATGGAGACGTATCTGTCACTGAGGCCATTCCAGCCTGCTCCACAGGGACCAGTCCCTGAGCCAACACTAACAGTTTATCAATCATTTAGGTAGGAACATGAAATAGTTGCTGGTGGCATTCACTGCAGATCAAAATAAAAATGGTAGCATGGCAGCCTGAGCAGTCAGAGGGATCTGAATTTCAAGGTCAGACAGTCACCATCTAACCTGCACCTGGGACTCAGGGACACAGATGACAGCCACAGACCGGGAGACTCAGACTTGTGATAACAGCCACAACTCATGTATTGTTGAAAGTAACTGTCAGTACTACTAAAGGCTGCCATAACCCTTCAATAAATAGGAATAGAAATACCAAAGAGAGGTAGCAAAGGGAACTTGCTCCTGTGCACAGCCTCGGTAAAGCCAGTATGGAGAAATTAATTATTTCCCTCTGCTTCTACATTGGGAAGGAAGTGGGAATACAAGAGGGAGCAAAAGAAGGTCACAAAAGTGTTTTGAACTTACCCAGCTTCTCAGAGAGACATGACACACCATAGAAAAGATTTATGATAGTCTGGGGAAAAAGAAAGTACAGGTTTACTCGTGCTGGAAAAGAAGATTTGAGTGTCGAGCTTAGATATATGAGACAAAACATATGAAACAGCCTGCAAGGGGAACAGGGTGCTCAAATCAGATCCCCAAACGCAGGCAGCAAGTGGTAATTTGAGATGCCCCAGGGTGTTCAGCCAGGTCCCTAGATGCTGGTACAGAGGACTCTGGTGTCCAGCAGCCCAAGCAATCGGAGATTAGCCAGCCCTCTACCTGTCTCAGATTCCCAAGAGGACCTCCAGTGGGATCTCCCCTGAGTAGGGTTCAGTGTGAGATCAGACACTTCTCCAGAGGAGAAGGCTCTGAGGAGAAACCCCAGCAGACAGAGATGAAGGCTGGAGAGCCAGTGAACTCACTCTCTGCATGGCCAGGACTCCATTTGTTACAGACCCCCAGCCTGGACTTACTCACCCCCTTCCTGGCATTCCCAGCACTATACTCAAACAGTGGCCAAAATCAGAGCTCAAGGCACGGGGCTTCTGTGAGGGGCTCAGGAAGGTGGGTTTTGTGGTGCATGATGACTGAGCCACTTTATAAAGAGTCCCAGACATGGACCAGGATCCCACTACATGGGGCTTGGTACTGCATGGACTGAAGATGCCATGAACATGGCTCGGTGTGTCAGACTTTCTCCCCTCACTCCCAGGGATGTGATGACGCGGCAGCAGCAGATAATACTAGCAGTATGTCTTACTTATCTGCTCAGAGTGCAGTTGTGTTAGATTTGGGATCAGAAAGGAATTTGCTTCAGCTTACATTGACAAGGATCAGAGATCTCATCTGCTTTCACCCCAGGGCACACAATTTAATCTTTAAGGTCTGAAAAGTTTCAGTCTAAAGCCTTTGGACTAATATGAAAACAAATAGGTAAAAAAGTTCCTTATATAAATCAAGTCAGTAATTGTTCAGGCACTTTCTCTTCTTCACCTTAATCTCTATTGAATCAGTAAGTGATGATTCACTATTTATAACTATAAAGAGAATAATGTCATTCTTGTGCACACCTAGGATGCAAAGCAAATAAATAAATACATAATTTTTAATATTTGGTAAAGAGGACCCTGGATGTGGAAAGGACAGATTAAGACAGTTACAGTACACCTGGAGCACTATCTACTAAACACAGATATTTTCACATGCTCCAGTGCAATATATCTCTACTCCCAGAGAGAAATGCATTCAGTGCAGTCAGACTACCTGCAGATGTGAAGTCGAGACTTAATTGGCACAAGTTCCAGGCTTGTAAATTTCAGATCTGAAAAAACTTTCCTTCATGCATTCAGAAATGCATAAACACAGAGACTTGTAAAAGAAATCATCTTGCAGCACAACCATCTAGGATTTTAAAATAATTATTTCCATCTCTCTGAGTACATTTTTATATCGACCACCAACAGCTTAATTCAGAACCACTGACATCAGTGGAAACCTAAACACCACAAGGCAAAGAGTAGGCACACTCTGGATTCCTCCTCTTTCTCCACAGACATTTTGTTTCTTGTATTCTGCCATTTTCCTTTGGTCCCTTACCACTCTTGGCGATAAAGGAAAGATCTCTTAATCATATTGCAGCACTGATAAAGAAGCCCAGCCATGGATTAAGGTCTCATGGCACCAGGCTCTGTATAAACACGGAATGAAACGCTGATACCCAAATTAGGCTTTTGGTTGGAAGCTATTTACAGTCTTGACTGTAAAAGGATTAGCTTCACCTAAATGACACGGAACAGTGTGAGAGGTATGTCTGTGCATTTCTCTTATTGTTACAGCATTGAGGACATGTGAGTATTTGAAAAGGCCGATGAATGCATGCCATAATCTGGGCATTACACTGCCTTGTAACGCGGATAGGCCATGGGGCAAACCCCATAGCACACCCAAAGGCATGTGATTTTCTTACAGGCAAATCCCGTTTGCATAGTTTCCTTCTTTTATTTTAGGATTAGAAATTCTGCTCTTCAGAAAAATAGCCTTTTCTGCCTTCCTTTTGAATTCTTTTGGGTATGAGTTACCTGGTATGTTCCCCACAGCTCAGTGCCTGCACTGGAATGCCATGCTGGAGCCAAAGAGCTTCACTTAACTGCTTTGTGAATTTCCCATTTTTTTATTTCCCAAACCAATGGTGCTGCATCCCAAAGAGCACACTGATCCCCAGGCTCTGTGGCCTTTTTGATAGAACAAAGTAGAATGCAATACGTATTTCCAGAGGGAGGGAAGAAAGATAAAATTCCACATTTAATACTTAATCTTTAGACTTTTTAAATATTCATAAAAAATTTCTTTTTATCACAACATGCAGCGTGAATTGCATAGGTTTATATGTAGGAAAAGTACTTTTTCCTAACAGTTTTCTCTTTCTAGTTTCTGGCTTCTTTGAGATGCTGACAGAGCAACAGATGGCAAACCTTGCAGTCCCATTTTGCACCAGTGGAATTTAGGGCACACTGCAGCGATTAAACAATCCAGTCGAGGGGGGTATCAAAAAATTATTACCTTCACACAGAACTGTGCACTGTTGACTGTAAAATACACAAAAGTAGTACTTGTAACTCTCAGTGCTTGGCCCCTTCATTCACATCTGCTCATATAAGAGTAGATGGGATTTGAAAACAGCGGAAAAAATCTCATGACAGGAGGGTCTATTGCTATAATTATAGTGACTGCAAATTTCTAGGAACCACGAAACCCCAAATCCAGTCAGCTGAAACAATAGGAATTTGACACAATTAGGCATGTGTCAGCATTCTTCAAAAGCATTAAACAGGGAAGGGATTGCCCAGGGAAAACTCATGGCTCTTCTTAGGAGTTTCAAGCATCCATGAAGAGTCAGAAATACCAGAGAATGAAGGCAGCAAAGACAAACCAGACACAAACAGGTGCAGGATGTCAACCGGTAAAAACACTGATAGAGAGCTTTAGGATTAAGGGCTAGCTGTGATTGATTTGTGAATGTCAGTGTATTTCTACAGTCAGTTTTTTTTAGATGATGCTGATTGTGAAATAGCTCCAGGCTGTTCTATAACACCCAAGAAATGCCAAGAAAAATTATACAACCCTGTACTAAGTCAGTAATGGAGACTCAGAGAAACTCTGATTGTTTCCCGTTCCCATGGAAGAGACAAAGAGAGAAGATAGGAGGAAAAAAATTGTGCCTTGGTAAGATGATGACCAGCTGCCAGATCACTCAAGCAGGTCCTTCGCTGAAGCTGATTTCCATGGCAAAAAGGGACAGCTTTAATCCAAACAGACACACCATGTTTTGAGAAAAATGGGGCTGGACATGCAATTAGCCTACTATTTCATCTAGGTCCTCACTGATCTCAGGCTATTGAAATAAAAACCTATTTTAGAAACACTTGTGTTGTAAAAGCTATAAATCATAAACAAGTCTGTGCATGAAAGTGGGCACACAGGAATGACCAGGGAGAATGCTGGAAAGGTCCAAGAAAAAGTTCATATCGGTGTCTGCTGGGACAAAGAAAGGCAGCAAAGCAAAGTGCAGTTCCACAGTTCAGGCCTCAAACACCACTGCCCAAGTGAGTTTCCATCACTGGTTGAACAGATGAGGAATTTTCTGGGTAAAGAAATATTCCTCTGTTTGATCTGTCCCACACTCACTTTGTACGTTCTGCATCAGAGAAACTGTCAAGATCTCATGTCATCTTCTCATCTCAAGAGGAACATCTTAAGGGACTCCTATTATCGGTTAGGCACCTGTGTCTCAAAACAATGTGAAAATTTGTAATATTGAGGTTCTGGGAATGTTTTTCAAATGTCTTATGCCTATCCCATATGCCAGACTGTCTCACCAGTTGCCCGTCCTTTGCGGTCTGCTCGTGTGTTCTTAGGCATGAAATTCCTTTTACCTCCTAAAATAAATAAATTCATTAAATAATTTAATAATTTTCACTTTAAAGTTTTATTCAAGCATTTTCTGCCTGCTTTTAAATAAAATCAGACTGAAATGTAGCATAAAGGTGATAGCCCAAATGGAAAATGCTTTATACTTGAAATGGAACCCATTAAGAAATGTTTGTGATGACAAAGTTGCATCTTCATCTCTAAAGGTTTTTAGTAGGATTCAGTTATTTTCCAAACAAATTCTCCAGGACAGCTCTATTTAGGTTAATTTCCAATGTACTCAACAGCACTGTATCTAGGCAGCAGTAACAAAATAAATCTAGGAGAGTTAATTCATTTTTCTTAGGTAAGTAGCTATACGGAGAACGTGTTTCTCTGATAAATGTTTGGAAATTTCTGTTCTCATGATGTTAACAGATTGCAGAAAAAAATCCCACACCACTGGGGCAGTTTTATTGTAGAAATCAACTTAACTTGCTAGGAGGCAGATTATAGCTTTGGAAAAAAACCCCACTGATTGGGACAGTGAGGTTGGCATAAGGAAAGAGGCTTTCAGCCTTGCTTAGAAACAAGGATTAACAGTGAATTATGACCTGGTTGTCAGAGCTGATGGCTGACACCTTCAAGATTCAATGGGCACTTCTGAAAACAGCCCTGCACAGGGAGGTGGGTGAAAAGAAGAAAGGCAATGGTGGGAAATATCAAAATGAGGGAATGCTCAAAAAAATTACTCCAAATTATTTGATCAAACCCACATAGTGCTGGAATGAGCAAAGGCTTAAAACTAGAACTCATGGCTGGATCTCCGCAGTGCTAAGTCCAGTGGTCTCAACCCTACACTTAGCCCAAGGATTTGTCTAGTAAAATGCTCCTGAAGCAGGGAGCAGGTGAGTCCAATCCTTAAATTCACTTTGGAGTGAGGTGCTTTGTAGGAAATCGATCACTGTGAAATTCCAGGTGGGGAAAAGGATTTTTCCGGCTAAGGGCTGTAAGCCCAGCTTGACGCCTGGGTGACATGTTCTGGAAATTTACCAAGCAGCAGATTCCTGCCCTAGGTGAGAAGACAAATTTCAGCAAGTAACCCATAATGTGTGCCATGAAGAGTGAGAGAAAGAAACATTTTGTAAGCAGTTAATTGCATAGGATGATGTTACAGTGTTATGCCCAAAGGCAAAGGTACACGGCACTCCTTCCAGCTCACTAACAAGCGTATCGGGGCTTTCACTATGCAGCAATACTCCAAGGGGGAAACAGGGATGAAGAAAATTAAGGAAAATTTCAACAGAGAAACAAGGCAGTTTGGCAAAATACATCCTGCAGTATTTTTCATGGATTTCTAGAAAATACTAAAATGGGCCAAATTCTGTGAAAATTCATCTAGGGCCATACTTCTATTGGGTAGCAGAACTGCAATAAGGAGTGAAATTTCCATCCTTAGACTCTACACGTTTACCTCCCCAGATGTGTAATTTAACTCACAAATGTACTTTCAAATTTATGAGAAGTACACACTTTCTACTGTCTAAGATGAAGGAATAAAACTTCCAGACTACTGCATGTTTTATGTTAGAACCTTTTAATATCAGATATTCCCTTCAAATTTTAAATTGAATTTTATTTCAGACACTAGAAGTCTTTTGAAAATCACAACTGCAGTGGATATGACGTGGGGTTTGTGTCAGTAACACTACAGCTGGGGTGCTTTTTCCCCTTGGAAGGTGCAATGCATCTAAAATCCACCTGAAAAGTTCTTAGTTGAGAGCAACACTGAACTTGAAAAAAATTCAGCATACATGACACTTTTTAGTAGACCATTAAGTAAAAGTTTCTAAGAAGATTTCCTAGAGAAGGATAATGGGTTGCTCTGCATGGCTGTCTCCCCAGTGCCAGCAGCAGCTCTGTTAGGCTGGGAAGGCACTGGTCTGGTCCACAACACTCAATGGTACCGAAGGTAGATTTAAACGAAAAGTGATGTCACCCAGCATTTCATTACCTTTGTGTCTTGAAGTTAAGATGCGTCCATCCGAGATTTTTTGCACTGGATTCATTACGAGTGACCACAGCCTCAAATAGCAGCCTGTTTATGAAAAGATTGTGGTTGCTTTGACTTCAACATTAAGCCTGCCCTGGATTTTAGGCTGAAATCCTGCTTCTACCGAACTGGAAAAAAAAAAAAAAAAAAAAAGCTTAGAAGACCTTTTAGACATAAACCTACACTTCTACATTTTACAGCTCTTGGGTTATAGCAGCACTGAATAAAATTAATTTTATCAAATAATTTCATTTAACATTGAAATATGGGATTAATGTTGAAGATGGGCCAAACTGAAGATGTTTAAACAAAAAATAAAAATATTTTTTAAAAATTTTAAAAAGCCTTAGGGTGCCGTGAAAACTAAAGCATGTAGTAGCACACGCTTGTGATTGCTTAGAAAGAACAATGTTTAGCAGTAACTGATTGAGAATCCAATCTGGGATGAACTTCTTGAGATTCAGTGAAACCAGCCAGCTTCACTCTGCTACATACTTACATGACAGTGCTCTGTTTCAGTTTACAATATTGAAAGAAATTACAACCACAAACAGGTCAAAAGTACACTCTTCTTCCAAAAAACATTTTTATTAAAAGTGATGGTCCCTTCAGTTTGTTTTTCACATTCTGTCTCCTCCTCTATCACCCCCCATGCATGGTTGTCAAATCTTCTGAACCACTTACCGTGTTTCTTTGAGCATCTTTGTTCCTCCCTTGGAGAAACAGACTTTAAGGTGGCCACAAGCCAAATTGCGTTTTCCTATAGGAGGGGACCTCCAGAATTATTCTGTTGGTGTAAGAAGTCTCTCTAATATGAAGATTATGCTGGATTTTGCAAATATTTTTTCAGCATGGAAATAATTCAATCTGACCCGACAAGCTTACTGATGTGAAGAGCTGAAGGCCACTTACCTTTCAGATAATGGGACCGTTTCTGAAGATGATGAACAAGCTGGACACGGCTGCTTTCGCTGCAATGGCAAACAAGCAGAGGAACCACCCCACTTGCACTTGCTCTTGCCAGATCACAGAGCTGGCTTGTACCTGCATAAAATCACATACATTATTGTTGATACATTCACAACATGGTGCTTCACAGGTAGGTATGAAGACTAACTGTGAGGGTGGTCTCAGTTCCTACATTTGTGGGCAGCTGCTCTCACCTCCAGGAAACAGTAGTTTTTCTTAGTGCTGTCACCTGAGAGGTGAGTGGGTTTCCACCCTGCACCAACACAACCTAATTAGGGTACATACAGGCAGGAGAGTCAAGGGAAAGTTGTATTACCCTAGGTTTTGTTTACCTAACACTAGCTAAGCAATCAAAAAAGGTCCATTTTTACAAGTCTGTAGGGGAAAAAATAGCTTTTAATTAAAAATCCCACAGTCACTGTGACCCATTTGCTTTGTCCTTCAGCGCAGAACCCTTTGCAAACATACATCTCACTTGAGAGATGTGCAGAGCAGAGAAGGAAAGAAATGCAGCCTAGCAGCTCTCATCATTATATAAGAAATTATTTATTCACAGTTAAAGTAAGTGATACATTTTGCTGTGCGGTGAAAGCCAACCATAGCTAATTTCAGATTTTTATAGCTTTTCAACACAAGCATGATAAAATGCCATATGGCAATCTCGTAACTGGGCAAAGTCTCCAAAATCAGCATGACTCCCTTTCTAACCCTCTTGAATGCAGGGTCATGCAAGGCCATTATCCCTGCTTGCTGTGCCCCTACAAAGAGCATCACCCTGCTGGGGACGACAGGAGATCCCAGTGCAACATCCAAACCCTGAGCCGGCAGCATGGGAGCAGGCAGAGGAATTTTTGCAACCACTGTATCCGAAGAGTAAATGTCAGAAAGTGGAGCTTGACCCAGTTTATGAAACGATCTTCTCTGTCTCTTGCTGCCCTCTGCTGTCACAAGCCCGGGGTGGCTCGGAGAGGGACGCCAGCAGTGAAGCTGTGGGGCTGGAGGAGTAGCATGCAGCCAGGAGCAACAGCAAAACTGGTCAATCCCAGGCATAAAATCANAAAACTTGACTGCTCTGCAACAACTCTCAAGTTTCTCCTGTGTGGGAATGTACTCACGCTTTGCTGGTGTGGGACATCGGACGCTGGATGGGATGTGCCAGCAACACAATGCATCGGCTTGATCCCAGGCGGTGATCTGGGAAGGAAGAGCACACGGGAGCCAAGGGACCAGCTCTTGGCTGTTCATATAAAAATCCTATGTCACAATCGTGATGGTTTCAAAGGTTTGTAGCACAACAAATACAACTGAATCCAACTAATTCAGGTCATATTCCTTTCACCTTTAGCGACCATAATCAAAGGCAATCTGACAATTGCATTAACTCAGCATGATGAATTTCTTGAGTCAGCCACCTCTTCCTAAAAAAGCCCTCTTTCTACAGCAGTAAATCTCTATCCAGAGGAGGGCTGAGGCTTCAGGGATATTTATCAAATGCTTTCCAAATGTATTTGAGACTCCTCAAAGACTATCAGTTGAATACTTACGGAATCAATGTGACGTCTCTTGCTGCTCTGGCCAGCCCATGATGCTGCCTGGAGTCATGTCACCAAGATGCCCAAGAGCACCCAGCAGGCACTGAGGTGCATAGGAGGCCACATTGGGGTAACCACAACCAGAGCTTGCAGTTGGTTCACCCTCTCACTTTTACTCCAGGCACTACTTGTTCTTCATGCTCCTTTAAAAAGGGGTTGCAGGAAGAGCTGGGGTACTCCACAACAAGACTTGGGGTTTTCATTTTGATGGGTGCTCTGTGAAATGTATCACAAAGAATTGTTGAGCCAGCCTGTCCTCCAGAAGATCCATGTAGCACTGAAAGTCTTGGTGCATATGCAGCTCTAATGCAACATTATTTTAATCTGCATATTGATTGCATCAAAGTTTTTTCTAGGTAAAAAAAACATGCTAGAGCTGGGCTGTAACTAAAGCTACAGCATGCTCAGGAGGAATTCAAGACTTTTCCTGACACTCTTGCAACTGTCGTTCCTCTGTCAGATATCCTACCTCCAGCCAGTATTTCTTACTTGGGAAACAGCATTGGGAAATAAGTGAATCTTATCGCATCACCCACGGATCACCAAATACCTAAAGCACTCTCAAGCACAGCTGATGAATCTCCAAGTCTTATACAATAATCTAGGAAGTTGTTTGTTCACAGAACTTGGAGTTGATGCTGCAAATTGTGTAAAGCTATTTAGGGCAAGGAATTTACGACAGAGAAAAGTAAAAAAGATCCCTTGTCAGTTTTTCTCAAACATCCCTGAGAAATGGTGGGAATTTTACAAGGAGGAAAAAATATCTGCAAGAAGGCCATTCCTGTCCTGGAGCATTAACTGGATGCCAAATGAAATGTTCTGAACCTCGGTTTTAAAAGCACTAGAGGAAATCTGGTCTAGCCCTTGAGGCACTGGAGTCCTCCTGCCAGAATCCTGGTCATATCTTTTTTCCTTCAGATGACAAATGCATCCATGACAATGGGAGAGGGAGAGACTGTGTCACAAGGAGGATGTTTTGTCACTTGGGCTGTGAGTTCAGAGAGGAAAATTGAAAACCTAAAGGAGCTTGGACTGTGATGAAATGCCTGAGACAGGAAGACTGGGGTAGCAAAGGGAGGAATACTTGAGAGATTGAATAAGACTGGTGAAGAAGCTTCAGGGAAGAACAAGAGGACTGTGCTCTGAGGGCATGCTTGCCTCCAGATCCTGGAAAGCTACCTCAGTTTCCCCAATCTCTTTATTTCTCTGAAATGAGCAAACAGCCATGAGATCATTTGGCAAGAGTTCCAGTCCCCTCCTCTCCCCTGCCCCAGTTTTTCACCTGTAATGTAAAATGAGAATCACGCCCCAGAGATTTGATGAATAAAAACTTATAAATGTTCATGAGGCCTTCAAATACAACAATAAGGAGCACCAGAGAAAAACTGAGGAACTAAAAGTTCAGTTTTCACCCAGTACTTTGACTAGCATGCAGCAACGGAGGTATATAAGGTACATTCAGCCACCTCAATAAAACACGATATCAAAGCTCATTGATTCTTTTGCCAGCACTGAATGAGGCAATTTGCCAGGGGAAAAGAAAAATTATGTCTTGTATCATAATGTATATAATACCTAAGAGGACTGAATTGCTATTACATCTTTAATTTAGCATTTCCTAGCTTTTGAAAGTAGAATTTTGCAGCCTGGATTATAACCCTTTCCTGTATCTCATTTAATAAGCAATAAATATACAGGAGAAGATTTGAATTGGAACTCTTGGGATTTCAGGGCTCAAAGGAAGGGAGGTGGATGACATTTCCTCTAAAGCTTTGATATGCCAAAGTCAAATGAGTGATACAAAACCAACTAATGTAAATATAGAGGCAGACAGAGCTGCCGTTGGAACTTGGGCTTTTTATTAAGCGTGCATAATGGTTAGCACAAAGTAGCCCTGGCCTTTAAAGTGCTGCCACAATACAAATAAATAATAAACATCTGAAGAATAAATACTACCTTGACATGTTATTGTTTATTTTATGTGTGGTCTCATTCTTCAGTCTGGGTTTCCCATTTCTGCTGGAGCTTGCTGCTGTGTTTGTTTATGCCAGGCAAGAGGGAACCTATATGAAAACATGCAACAGCTGAGCATTTGCAGAAGAATATTGTGAGCAGAGCAGTAGTCCTGGGCAGAGTTGTTCTCATTCACACATGAATCACTCGGATCTCGAGCTGGCTGGGTATTCCCTGTGAATGAAAGTTGCTCTGCAGAATTTACTCTTGGCCGGCTCTTCTTGGCACGTGCACCTCGACAAAATAAGAATGAGGTTAGCCAAGGTATCTATGTATGGCATTACCAGAAGGGTAATAAAGCAGACTATAGATGAGTTAGTGGGCCATATATTTTAACATGCAAATTTTTAAATGCACATGGAAGAGCACTTCAGCTTGCATTTCTCATACCATGTTATCCTGGGCTGCTTTATGACCACCATATCCATTCTGTTGCTTAAGGAGTTTTGGCCCAGAAAACACAGAAAACAGTTTGGTTTTAGTGATGTTTTTTTTTACATACAAACTTGCAAAGCATAATTCATGCTGAAACCACTGAGACCATGCTTGAGGATTCGAGTCTCATGTATTTCATATCTTGTTGCTAAATTAAAAGATAAGAAAAGATTTTGGGGTGGAAAGGAATAAGGAGAGAGGATAAGTTGCTCTTTTTTCATGTTATGAAATAGATAAGAATCTCACCATTTAAAGAATAAAGCAAATCATTGAGGCAAAACATTGAGCTGCCTTGCAACATGCTGGATCTTGTTTGGAAGAGTTGCTAAAATACAAAAACAATAAAGGCTTAAGGACCCCATTGTTTGCTTGGTTTTCTTGAAATGACAGGATATGGAAAAGTTGATGCATAAATACATAATCATATTACATAGTCTGTACTGATGAAAACCTAACAGGAAAATGGGAGATTTTATTCCAGAAGGAAAATAGTAACAAAAGAAGGTATTTTTCCTTCCTCCCGCCCCCAGATGAGGTGGACCAGTTTATTTCAAGGTTGGGGACAGATGAACATACTTTTCTTGCCCCAGTACTTTATTTTTTTTTTTTTTTGCATGAGATTTATGCTCCTTTCACCATGCCTGGGTAAACTGGCAGCAAAGCTCTAAGTGCCTGTTGTAAAGGGTGATGATCACTTGGAGCATCACTGTCCCCACACGCAATGCCCGAGCATGATATTGAACAGCAAGAAAGGAGCGAGACTCTTGGCCAGTGAACTCCAATTTGGGTGGTGAACACAAGCCAGGGCTTTTTCCTGGTGCTATATCGTGCTTCAGACGCATCTCCTCAGGAGAGCTCCGGTAGCCAGCGCACGCCTGGGAATCGCAGCTGGGTTGGCGTAGCTCTGCCTGCAGTCGTGCCAAGCCACGTCTGTGGGGGCTTTGGAGTGGGTGAGAACACAGAGGACATGAGGGAGGTACTATGTTAGAATCATAGAGTAGTTTGGGTTGAAAGGGACTTTTAAAGGTTACCTAGTCCCGCCCCCGCCATGAGCAGGGACATCTTCAACTAGATCAGGTTGCTCAGAGCTCCATCCAACCTGACCTTGAATGTTTCCAGGGATGGGGCATCCACCGCCTCTCTGGGCAACCTGTGCCAGTGTTTCACCACCCTTACTGTAAAAAAATATTACCTGGGTACTTCACTTTAAATGCTGTTGCATACTGAAGTTTCCTTAAGGCAGTATTTCATTCAACATGGGCTGGAAGAGTTCTCTTTACAGGCAAATTTCCATTATCGCTCTCTATTTTCACATATTATTTAAAACCCTCCCAAATTCTCCTCTGGGTAATGATCCTTTCCATGTTTGGTCCCAGTCCAGGGATGAACTGTGCACAGTATGTGGAAGTTGTTGGAAAATTCCCTTCAGCTATTTTTGAGGTATAGCAGAGTGAAACAGAGACCCGCACTCCTCCCAAGCACATATACTATTTTTTTCAGTTGAAGAAATTTTATTTTACTTCCAGCCCCCTCCCCTCCAATGCTGAATGTCTGGCACTGAAAAAAGACACCAAAAGAACAGTTTCTCACCAAGTCCCCCAAGGATTTTTCATAGCAAATCCAGGCTAGGATAATAGGAAGTGTGATGGAACAATCTTTATATCATTTGTCTTTAATAAAAACTGTAGATTTACACATGATGGCAAAAAAAGAGAAAGAACAAAACTCAGTTCTTTAAGTTTCCACTATAAAACCTGTGTGAATCTTTTTCTGTTTAAGAAATAGCATTTTTAAAATTGTACTCTGCCAGCTTAGTTTAGATTTTACTGTGAATGACAAAATGTCCCAAAAATGTTTTTTGTTTAACTAGAATTTAACTGAGAAAGAAATGTCTTCCTTTTTTATCCACATTTTTTGTTTCTTTGTTTATCAATAATGTCTATCTTTAATCTGCAACAGCTTTAGAGTGATGGGGAGAAACTAGTTTGATGGCACCTTAAAATAAGACACACCTGTGAAAGCAGATCACTGCCCCAAAATCAGCTCCTCGATCTCAAATACATAAGTGTAAAACTGGAATTTTTCTAGATTCACACCAGTGTTTCAGAGATCAGCATCTGGCCTAAAAGATTTAAGGCATTACATTTTTGGAGCTTGATGTTGATGCTGGCTGAAGTTTAGTTTGGTTTAATTTAATGTAAAGAGATACTGTTTCAACAACTGGAGAATCAACTCCAGACAAAGCATACACAATGTTATAATTGCCCTCCATTATACAGTGGAAATCAGTTGTAATGCTGTTCTGGAGGTGAAAATCCACTTTTCATAGAGTTTTGGCTCCAAGGCCCAGCCTTCCACTTTCTCTATTTCAAAATCAAGCAGAGCCAACAAAGGTGCCAACATCCTTCAATGTCACCCAGATGGGTAATTAAGGGAAAGGCCACTGTAGAGGAATCCAGGATGGAGAAAACCAGATGAGACTCACAGATGACTGGAAAAGAACCTTGCCCTGTGGGTGTTATTGGGAAACACAGGCCCCCAAATATTGACTGTCTAATTTCACCACAGGGATCCGATGGGATGAAGTGGTTTTATCAGTTGAAAAATTAATTGCTGCCTAATAAGCAAGTACAAGGTCAACGGCTATTCATCTTCATTTCCTTTCCGTAGCGTTCACGCTCATTAGTTAGCTTCTAAATCTTCCTCCCCTTTCAGATTTGTTTACAGCAGCAGAGAGCCAGTAAAACACTAGTGCAGGCATACCAAAAACATGCCTGCCAAAAGCATTCTCAGCCTAACAACACGCACATTTTCAGTCATGTATTTGTTTTGCCAGGTCCATAACTCTTGATTTTTGTCCAAAAAGACAGTGGAAATGTTGAAGATGTGTCCGGTCCCACCATATGGCAAAAGACCTGGGTTCTGTAACGTGGTTTATCAGAGTTGAAACCACATGGAGGGTACTGTTTCTTTTCATCTATCCATTTGTTTTCAATGTTGTTGTTTAAAATAAAAGAGAAAAAAACCCTTATTTTGCACTAGATATGCCGGAAGACTTTGTGTTTCTCTTCCTGGATACTCCTTCTCCTTTCCACAAATCGATTTCTAAAAGGTCATGTTGTAGATTTTTTTAACTGGCCATGGACATATGGAAAAAATAACAATAACCCTAAACCCTGTCCCTTGATCTTCAACTACACATACCATTGTCATCTAAGTGCCATAATCTTTTTGTTTGTATCTAACTTGGAACCAAACAAAAATCCATTTTCTGCTCATAGTTCAGATGCAATCTGAAACTGATGGTAGAAAAGAGCTACAAGAAGTGATGATGCAGTTCAAATCCTGGCATTAGAACTCTTCTGTGCTTCCAGAATGACAGGGAAGAGCTTGTTTGCGATGCCTTGGTCTGCCTGTCCCTGCCAGCAAGGTAAATACCTGACTGGTGAGACATTTCACACTGCAGCTTGAGGTGGTATTACTGAGTAGCACCCAAACTAATAAAAGCCAATAGCATCACTCAAGTCAGTTGTGGGTCTACTGGAGGTGTGGAACATGAGGAGGCTTGTCAAGGAAGCTATGGACAAGAGGCAGGAGCTGGAGCTGGCAGTGTAGAACTTGGGGAGAAGCAAGAGAGAGGACGAGAAGGCAGCAGCAGGAAACTCAGGCTGAGTTTTTAATTAAGTTATTAGCTAGATTTTCTGCATGGCCCACCCTATCCACTGCTGCTCAAGGGCAATGGTTGGAAAGACATTTATCCTTGACTTCTAGACACTCAGGAATAAGGATTAATCATACGAATGTTGCTATTAAAAATATGCATAAAATATTCCAGCATAATTTTGTCTGCATTTGGATTCCACAGCTGAAACCCCCTTCTGCTGTTATAAAGCTTGAGTCATCCATTCCCAGAAAACATAATTTCCTTACATAAGTATTTTGAGACCAAGATAGAGATCTGTTAACTTTTTCTTTAGTCTCTCGCTATAAGGAAAATTTTCCAGTTGAATCAATCCTGCAGTTTTCTTCCAAAAAGCTTCTAATTTGTCTTTTTTAAAAGCATGGGATCCAGAAGAACTTCAATTTGCTAATCAAGAAAAATAATAAAGCCAAGTTGTGCCCATAAATATCCTGAGTTTGGCCTAGAAGCCCAATACTCAGCACACCCCTAAGCACTGAGCTTATAGAAGGGCGCTGGAGTACAGTCTTACCTCTGAATGTCAATGGATTTGTACATGAGGAATCAGTTCACTGTGGGATTAAAGCTCTTATTTAAAAGAGATACTTTGAAACTTTCATCATCGCTATGTTTTGCTTTGCTCTTTCCAATCAAAAATGCCAGGATTGCTTTGGTCTCAAATAAGAAACCTAAGCCTGCTTGAACTTTCAAAATTAAATGGAAAGAAAGAATCAGCTAAATCTACTCAGACAAAAGTTCTGTATGCTAGGCTAGTCCAAAGAAAAGAATCTGATTGTTAACAGACTGACTTTCTATTTTGAGGAAGTGAAGAAGTTTTAATTTTGGTGATTGCCATGTGGTCTTTGTACATGGAATACAAACTTTCTTTTCACATTACTAATTTATCTTAGTGTTGCAACAGATTACTTTTTGTATATCTTGTCTTTGAAAGGATCTCACATTTTGCTAATTATTTACTGTAGAAAAATTTTAAAACTCAAGGATGTGTCAACTAAAGGCTGCAGTGACCTTTAGACGAGACTTCCTTTAATTTTTTACTTGTCATGACCAGTGAGCTGACCATTCTATATCTGTCTTTTAAAAACTAACAAAACATCACTATATATGGGTTACTCTCTGTTTATCCAAGCAAGGAACTTCACAAAAAATTATCTATACACAGCAGTCATACTTCTTAATTCACAACTGGAATGAATAGTGCAGTAACTAAAGCGTTACTCAAATAAACAAGGAATAGAGTAATCAATATTGAATATGCTTCTGACATTTAAAAATAGACTGTCAGGCTGAAAATTGGCTGAACTCCAGGCTTAAAGGGTTGTGATCACTGATGTGGTGGCTGGTTGGCAGCTAGGAATAAGCAGAGGTCAGCACTGGGGCTGATATTGTTCAGTGGCTCCCTCAGCAGCCTGGATGAAGAGACTGAGTCCACCCACAGCCCATTTTCAGACAACACTAAATTTAGCTTTATGAACAATAGAGTTTCAGTCCAGAAGGATGTTGAGAAACCAAGTACAACAAAAAACTGGGTCAGGACAGTCCTTCACATCAACACAGGCTGTGAAGCAAGTGGCTGAGGAGCAGCCTTGATGAAAACACCGAGTACCACAGTGGACACCATGTTGAATGATAGCATAAAGCAAATCTCATACTGAGCTAGGTGAGGAAGAGGATGACAAGCAGAGGTAAATTATTTTTCCTCTCCCTATTCAGCACTGGTCAGGCTGAACTGTGTCCAGTTTGGGGACTCACAGTTCAAAAGGGATAGGGCAAAACTGGAGAGAAGCCAGCATAAAAGTAAGATGGTCAGGGGCCAAGGCTGAAGTTTATTCAAGGGAAAGTCATGAAAATTGGCTTGTTTACCCTGGGAGACTAAAACGGACTAACAGTAGCACACTACTACCTGAAAGAGAGCGACAAAGAGAGTCAAACTCTTCTTCCTAGTGGCAGATGGCATAAGAGGGACGTATTGCACCTTGGGAGGTTCAGGCTGGGCCTTGGGACAAGCTTCACCAGGAGGTGGGCAGTGCAGCACTGGAAAAGCTTCCCCAGGGAGGAGGAGGATTCTCCATCCTTGACAGTTTTCAAGGCTTGATAGAAAAATTTGTGACTGACCTGCTTTACCTTCAGCAATAGTGACCTGCTCTGAGTGGGAGGCTGGACTGGAGACCTCCAGGAGACGTTCTAGCCAGCACTTCCGTGATTCCATAATTCACTGAATAAATTTCAAGAGCCACCTATGAGAAGCAGTGCCAATGAGAAGCAATATATCAGACCTAGATATTATTTTCTCAGACAACTCATACCTAAGCAATTAAATACAACTTTGTGATGAATTAAGAAGTATGGTAATGCTCAAATGCATTTCTTCAAGCTCCTAAGTAACAACAGCTGTAAGGAGAAGCATGAAGTTAATGGCTAGATGAAGCACAGAGGCTGTAACCAGAAGATGAAAGGTCCTTTGTTGTCTTGCACAGCCTCGAGTGTTATGCTTCCAATGTTTCTCAGTGCTGCTGAGAAACAGTACAATTTCTCATCAACAGTTTCATTAACACTTGGGGTAAAATCTCTCTAAATCAGGGTGAACATTGCCTTTATAAGCCTCAGTTGTAAGAAACAGTTAAGTTCATTATGGGACCAGATAGCTGAACCTACTGAAGCACACGTCACTGTCCAAAACAAGGGCACCTGCAAGACACATGGGTGGAAGGGTTTCTTCTTGCCATTGTTTTGTGACCAGTTGGGTGTCTATGAGAGAGAGACAAAAAGATCAAAGGAAGAGACAGATGGTGGCAGGGAAAAATCCAACATCACAGACATAACAAGGGCCAGGAATGTGCCTCCAAGAAAAGCTAAGAGAAAAGGGGAAAAGAGCTTTTATACTAAGTGTTTAATGGAAAATAGACTTGAGCTGTAAACAGAGGCCATGCCTCTTCTGCAACTCTTGCTGTGTGAAGAGAAAAAGAGCTTTGTATTTTCTTTGCAATCAAATGGGATTGCATCAGAGAAACCTCATTTCAGAAAACATCGGTTTCTCTTCCTAGCTGGAGCAATCCTTGTGTACCCAGGATTTTTATTTAGATATTTATCCAGCTCATAAAAGTTTCACCTAGGAAAGTGACAATATTGCTCTATCTACCCCTAAAACAGCATACCCAGCTGAGTGGTCAGACAGTTATGCTTCTAACATGCCTACTGCTGTAATACTGGAAGAGGGGCAGTTGAGGGAGGTTTCAGACAAGCTAGTGAAACAGCCAGGTAACAGAGCAGGAACCAACAATGCTGGTGGGTATGGTTTTGAGGGGCTTCTTTCTCTTCTTGTGTTTGTCTTGTTTTTGTCAGAGTGAGTCCTGAGGAAATGCTGGCACTGTCAGACCTGGAAAAGGGCTGAGCCCACTTGCTGTAACACTGACAGTCTGAGTTTTGTAATGGAAGGGAAAAAGGTGCTTCCTATTTGGGAAGTGGACTGAACTGGAGAAACTGTTTCCTCATTTACACAGCATCTACTCTTCTATAAGTCCAGCTAGTGAGATAAGAATTTGAAGAAATTTGTAGATGGCAAGACATATACATGCCTTGCCTTTAGTGTACAGAAAGGATGGCACTCCAATGAGATAAGCAGGTTAATCTGCATTTTGTTTTGTTCTTGCAGTTCAACACTGCTTGTGCTTTCCTTATTTCCTACACGATGTTCAAAACTTGCTCTGAAAACAGTATCACTCATTTCCATATGGGGTTGTCTGTGGGCATACAACTCCCTCATAACAGAGAGCTTCACTGTTCACAAACTTCCTGCTCAGCATTACTTCGAAGCAAGCCTTGGCAGCATCCCTTCACACAGAAAGCTGGTGGGTCCCAGAAACATTAAAGCCAAATATAATAATGTTGGACATGATTTTAAATTCCCCAAATCAGACTTTTGGAATACTGTTTTGTGTTTGGAGCACAGCTCCCTCTGACTTCAGCTGCAAGTTCAGAGTGCCCAGAAGTCCTGCACCAAGAATAAAAGCAGTGTGAAATTATTGACAGCTTCTGAAAAGATTGGCTCAAGTGACTCAACTATCATCACACAGGAGCTGTGTGACAGAAAAAGGGACAGTATCCAATTCTACAGGGTAGAACATCACTCCCTTGCCATATGCTCTCTTCCAAAATTCTGTCTCATTCTGTATACCGCTTCCCATTTCTAGGTCTGATGAAGTGGAAAAGGGTCTTATGATGTCTTTAACTGTATAACCATGATCAGTTCCGGGAACTTTCCATATTGCTTATAGAAATAACCTTGTCATGAAAGACTACCTGCACAAACACAAGTAGCAGCAAAGTTTTCAGCCTTAATAATATGTTCTTCAGTTGCTTGTTTTTCCAAAAAAAGGGACAAATTCCTTTGTGTAGCATTGTGCTGATGTTCACCAGGGCTACCAGGAGGTAAATGGGGCCTTTAAATCCACTGTACAAGTCTCTGCTCTTTGGCTAACGGCATGACAAAATGGTGACAGATGTCAGAGACCACCACCAGTGAGCTGGGACATGCACCTTGACTGCCTGGCTCATTTCTCCACCAGCCTCTTCTTAATCCTGTCAGCTTCGTTGGGTCCTTATCTTCACCTTTTCCCTCAACCCGTTCCATTTATCCTCATGTAGATATAGTACCCTTGGCAGACCTACAACCACTCAACCTGTCATAGTTTCTTCCCTCAAGTTCCAGCTGTAGGCTTTGATCTGAAACTCATCACTTTTCCTTTAGAAAATCTTTTGTCAACAAAAAGAAAACTTTTTTTTCCCCCTATTGCTTCATTCTTAGCAACATCTAACAACTTTACAGAAAATTTCCAGGAGAAATCAGTCCAAAGCAGATCCTTAACATTAGAATGGTAAAATTTTCACAAAATTTTAGGTGGCTGAAAACCAGGAAAAGTTTCAGGAGACAAGAATAGATATATCTCCAGTAAGAATAAAAGTTGGTTGCATAAAACCTTGCATTATTTGTCCAACTGTTTCAACACCCTGTACTGATGACAGACATGCTAATGTGAGGCATTAAAAAAAACCCCACCCCAAACCATCAAAAAACAAACCACAAGATAAAGCATTAAAGTTTGTATTAAAATTCTCACCCAAGGGTACTCATAATTTGGCCTTAACACTGGAGAATTAGTCGCCTGTAAATATCATTTGCTTCTTACCTCCTGCCACGTAGCCCCAAAACTTGAGGTGGATTTACGAATCCAAAAGGCACCTCCACAGAGTATCCCTCTCTGCTTCAGACAAGTTGTTTCCAGACACCGTATGAAAAACACCCAATAATCTCACTTCCCTGAGCTGCAAAGAAAGAGAGGAAGGAACAGCAGCGTCAACTATTGCAACCGCCTCATCAAAGATGGTTAATCGATCCCCAGCATTTGCAAGGAGTTCTGGCCTTGCTCCCATACCAAAGGAGGTGAGGAAGAAAGCAGCCAGTTTCTCCATGTCCATGTGGGTTAATGCACTTCTGGGAAGGGAGATACATGGGAGAACTTGCCCTGCAAGTGAGATACGGAGTACATGATGACTGTCACTTAAACTACCATCCCAGCAGTCCCTAAATGCTATGGTCAGTCTTTATCTGGGAATGCCCTGTGAAGTGTGGTTGATTTTAGGCAAAGGGGAAGGCACCCTCACCGCTTGCCTGCTGGTAGGATTTCACCTGCGATAGACGCTCAAGGTTTGACATCGCACGGCCACATTTCTTCTAGACACCATTCCTCTCCCTTTGCCCCCAACCCATTGCTTTCATTTTGGTTTTGTTTCTTTTCTTTCAGGCTGAGGAGGAGCTGGGTAAGAGATGTTTGTTTTGGGAAAAGAAGAAAGAAGTCTACCCTGGAATTGTTAAAAAAACGCAACACAGGTTTCAACAAAGAGCCACTTTAAAGAAAGCTAAAGAGCTCTAAAGATATCTCTTGGTTGTTCGGGGGGTTTGGGGTTTTTTTTAAATTTTTTTTAAGAAAACAAAGTCGGTGGAAACAGTTGGAGACTGTAACTTGGAAATGGAGAAAGTAAGATGAATAAAACTTCCTGTTTTCCTCTCCTATCCCAACCTGCAGGGGACAAGTGTGGGTGGGTAACCTTTTCAGTCCCTGTTCAAAACAAATGTTGGATTCCCAAGTGTTCAGGTTTGCACCTTGTTTTTTTAAGCAAAATTATAGATTATTCTCCTGTAAAGAACTGTAGGGTCTTCAGACCAGTTACAGCTTTTTGCATGTAGGTAAATGTGGCAGATTCCACTACTTAACTTTAATTAGCACAAAAAATTGCTGTTAGTAAACCTTAATCTTTAAGGCTGACACATACCCTTCTTTTCAACTCCCTGCTGCAGCAGAGCTTTCTTATCTCATTATCTTGCAATTAACTCCTGTTGTCCTACTTATCACTACTACAATTCCTTGAATGTGAAAACACAGTCCTGAAATTTGGCTTGTGAAAGCTCTTACTGGAGGTGGTAGGATTTCACTTTGCATCATTTCCCCACCTCTTTTCAGTTATCCCTTTGGGTGCACAAGCTGAGACACTTCAAGGCTCAGAAAGATAAAAAAGTACTGAAGTGTTTCAGGTCAAGCACCCAAAATTTAGTTTTATTAGTTTTATATTGGCTTAAACACAGGTGCACCACAGTTAAGAGGTGCTGTGGAATAAAGTTTTCTTGGCTGCTCTGTCAGCATGTTCCGCTGTTATAAGAGCAGTGAAAACTTTGCTAAACTCTTTCTAAAACGGCAACACAGACATCCATAAAAATGAGTCAAACCAGAAGATCTCATTTCTATTCCTAGCAATGCTATTGACCTCTGAGATCCCAGCCAAGTGACTCAACTCCTCTGCATTCCCATTTCCCGCAGCTGTGACGGTGAAATACTGACCCTTTGGTAGGATAGTTTGAGATTTCTACCCTAAAGCTTTGGTTTTGTCACGAACACAGAGCAGGGGCCTAAAATACGCAGGAAAACAGCAAGACCCCCTTCTCTCAGTTCACAGATTTCACATATTCAGCTCCTGCTACAGGAACTTGTAGGAATTTTATAAACCATTGTTATGGTTTATTAGGCTTAATCAACTAATTTAGTAATTTAATTTTCAACAGTTTATTTTTATGAATATCCAATGATACTGTGAATGCTCAAAATGGAGACTGTTTGGGACTTCTAATGCATTTTATGTTCAGAAGATTTTTGTTGCTTTTTTCTCATAATGTTTACATCAGCTCTACCTTTATTTCTGTAACCCTGTCATTGAATCCTCACTTTGGCAATTTGCACATTTATTGTGGATCACTCCAGCAGTACATTTCATGTGTAAGGCCAGGCATGTGTTCAGAGTAAGAAGCAACTATGAAGGCTTGATTTTAAAATAGAATTAAAATGCACTTACCATCATGTAGAGTTTGTGCTTCATAGCAGTTGCATGTAATCTCACACTGCCAGGTTCTTCTCCTCACTACCTCCTCTGGGAAATACCTGGAGCTCAAACAATACACTGTTTAGACTTTTTAGTGTACAAGACATTTGTTTAAATTACATGTAAAACTTTAAACAAAGTTCTTCTCCCACATGTGTGTATAAGCTACTCAAGAGGACATGTGAAAGAAACGTAGAAATTCCTGGCAGTACAGTGCCTGGGATAGCAACCACAAGAACGAAGCACATCTGAGCACTGAGTATACATGATAGAGCAAAGGCATCACCCGCAGCCACAGTCCGCAAGGGAAAATAGGTAAATCAATACAAGCTGAGGAACCATTCCTTATGTTTTGCCAGTATCCGCTGAATAATTTTTATTTTCTTTTTTGTTGTCAGGGATGTTGTCTAGTTTAACTCTGAAGATCTAAATCCTCATGCACACCTATATCTGAAAGTCTATGCTTGCTATTTGGGCCCCTGGGTCTTAAAGTGTTTTACTCGAGGCCCAAGACAGGCAAATTTTATCCTGGCTCAGTGTTTTTTTCCCCTTGCGTCCAGAGCTCAGCTGGCCTCATCTCTGGAACTGGCTGGGGATTTTTGTTGGTCAGCAGCCAGACATTGTCCATTATGTACCAATGTCACTTTTCACGTGAAAGAGATTTTTAAGAATAAACCTCTCACTCGTGTAGTTTATTGTGAGGTGCACTGAGAGGAGCAAAGGAAACGGCAAGGAGCGAAGGAAGCTGCCTCTCACCTTCATGTATTTAAACCCTCTTTCTTGACCTATAGCAGACAACAGGAACTGCTCTTCACCATCTCCATTCTGTAAGATCAAATGGGTGTGCCTCAAAGCAATATGAGACCAAAGCTAATTAGTTTGGGGCCCATGGCACTCACCAAAGCTGCTCCCTGTGGCTGGAGACACCAGTAGAGCTGGACACATGCTGTTCAGGCCTGGAAGCCTCGTTGCCATCAATGACCACTCCACTTCCCTGCAAGTACATGGATCCCCCCGCTTTTCTCCAGCTGAGGACTTGGCTCTGAGTCACTCTTCTCTCTAAGGAAAAAGCAAGTGGTTTGATTTACAATTTTGTGTTTCAGGGCTGTAAAGGACCCCCTGTCCCTCCGCAGGAGGTGTGGGAGCTCCTTCCACATGAGTGACGATCACAAACAGACAACCCTATTGCACTCAACCTATGTGTATGGGCAGACAAGTACCAGACAGAGATTACAAACACCCTAAAGTATTTCTGTACCTTCAAGCTAACTTATTTCACACGGGCATGGGCTAACATGAATGAACCAGAGCGTGGGGCACAGCCAACATTTAGGTCCACCTCTCTGCTGCAGCCAGAGCAAAATCCACACTTACATTTCATTATTCAGCTGGAGCCATGCAGCTCTTCCCCAGCTACCTCAGGGCTGCCAGGGTGCTCCCAGCCTTACTGTACATCACTGAATCATTCCTGCTGCTCTCAGGACCTCCAGGACACTTGAAGCCATGCAATGATAGAGTGGCAGCTTGAATTCTTCTCTCCGCATTTAATTTTTGTGTGAAGTTTTGGGCTAGGGCCAACAGCATCATTGGAGCCAGCTGAAGTTTTCACATAAAAATTAAATTAGAGTATTATTAGAGTACTAGGCACGCTAGGCACACTTGCCTGATGGTGCTTTTCCACTTTCCTTGAAACAAAAGAAGAAAACGCCACACACATCATGTAGAGAAGGTAGCCACAGCTTTTAGTACTGCAGCAGAAAATGTTGTTTCCAAAAGCACAGGGTATTTAATCTCCTCGTGTAGCTCTGAAAGGTTGTTTCCCTGACTGCCTATATCCTTTACACTGAGCACAGCACTGTTTGCAATGTTCCCCAGAAAGACCATCACTGTTGGCCTCCACCTTGTCAATAATAAATCTTTTCTGAGGCAGCGTATCTATGGGACTGACAGGCTCATTAGCCAGGGCTAACGAGGTAGCAGCCTGGGGCTACATTAAAAGGCTGATGGGTGTGTGACATGTCTGCTGACTGGACTATGTTCACTTACAAATAGGCTGGATTTTGCTCTAACTTAAGTCCATTCATCCGGCTTTAAGCAAGAAAGGTAAACAGTTTATCATCCAGTGCCGTTCTAGGAATACCACAAATGTCTGAAGAAATAAATTGGGAAGAAGGTTTCTGATTCATAAGGAGCTTGCATTCTTGGGTAAATAAAAATTTCATTGTGTTCCCATATGTTTACTTTTCCAAAGTCATCACTGGGGGGATTTGTTGTGGAGGAAGTTCCCTTTCAGATGACACACAACAGGGTCAGTCCATGAGGGAAAGCTATAAACAAGTCAAAGGCGTTCAATTATTTTCTGCAAACAAAAAATACTCAAGATAGGACCTTATTTCCCTAAGGAAGCATTTAGGCTTATAAGCCTAAACAGAAAATACAAATACTTGGGGAAATGGACTGAAAGATTCCACCTGTCACAATCAGATCAAAATTGCAATGGAAATGGAAAGAGGACACATCAAGTTCGGTAGGCTTTGGTATAGGCTTGTGCATTTTTTCTAGATATGGATGTGAATGAGTATAATTGAACAAAATTCTTCCATCATTTCAGGATAGTACCTACTGCAGAACTAGAGAGACAGCTTGAGAGAAGCATATTGCAAAAAAAAAACCAATGCTGTTTCAGCTTGGCTAAGCCTATTCAGCCAGTGATTAAGGGTCACTACAAGTGATTTGCAAAGGAGAACTGAGGGAGGGAAGTACTTGGGTAAACTTCAGTGGGATTTGGGCACAGAAAATTAGACTGATTTGAATGCCAGTTCAAAATGCAACATGAACAGAAACAGTTAAAGATAATCCACCAAATTATTCTTCAAATAACATCCAAATCATAAATTAACATTCTGAGAATAAAATATATAATGATGACAGAGACTTTGAGATGACAGGCATCCTGATAAATGGTGGGAGGCTGAAGAACAGAGGGATATTTAAAAATCTATCACCAAGCTGTGCAGAGAGGATTTATTTCCCTATAAAGACAGGATAAAAATACAAATATACCCTTAGATTTATGTTCTCTAATCTTCCAATCAAGAAAATACTGAGGGCACAAAATTGAAGAACATCAAAGGATAGATATGGCTGGCTACAACCGTGCATAGGTGCTGCAAGCACAGGGACAGTCCCACAGAGCAGCTGCTGCTGAGTTACTCATTAGCAATGCACAAAAGTGAGTTCAGGACACACAAGAGCTGAGCCAAGAAGCCAAACTCACTGCAGCATGAATGCTTTCAGCATGTTCATCAAACTGATTAGCATTGTCTTAAGCCACGTAAAAAGCGAGCTTTAAAATGAGGTAACTAATGAAAGGAAAAGTCAGAATCAATGAAAGCAATGGTTTTGTCCTGTCAATGGAGCCTCAATAAAAGACATTGTGCTCGTATTTAAGAATTCAGGGCAGAAATGTACTACATGTGCACCACTGATGTCGGTCCCGCTGAAATTAACTTCAGTTCTGATAATCACCACGCTAAGCAACTCCACAATACAGAGTCACATCTCAGGTTTGAACAACTTCATTTTTCTGTTTCCAAAAGTCCTTAAACATTTCTGGGTTATTACACCAGTCAAGGTACGGAGCAGGGGGGCTGCTCCCAACCAGAAACCTGTGAGCCACATTCATGCCACAGGCCCGGAGTTTGGAGCTCTCATTCCCACTGTCCCAGTGCTGCAGATTCACCCAGGCAGGGGTGGTGGTGCCCTCCCCAGCCCCAAAGGGTGTCCTGTGTGCCCTGGGACTGATTCCAGAGAGGTGGCCTTTGAACAGTGGCAAGTCAACAGCACATGCTCTTCCACAGGACCTTGGCAGCACCTCAGGAAAATGGGATTTTCCAGGAGAACCTCCAAAAGGAGGTTTCATCATGGGAGAAAATAGCACATCACAGAGGAAGGTGCTCAGCTTCTGCTGACAGAAAGGATAACGTTTCTGGATAAAAGACTAAAAGCCTCCTAAGTCTCCAAAAATAATTGTAAAGCAGAGCCAGCTCATGCCTCAGAATCAGGATGAGAAGGATGCAAGGGCTTCAAAATAGGTTCAAACAGTGCAATTCGTGTAAATTGGCTCATTTTAGTGGGTTCAAGTCCTGGGTGGAGATGTCTGATCTCCACAGGAGACCTCACTTTGTTCTGTTTTGATTGACACATTCACAAATTTGGGGAGCCCAGCCTTATGCAAGGGGTTTAATTAAGGAGGATTAGCACAGTCAATAAAACTTGGTGGTCTCTGTAATGTATTCTGGATCTTTCAGCCAAACTGAGTCAAAGCAATTTCATCAGAACACTCTCCCTTTTGTTCTCAGATGGAGTAACGGCATGCAGCTATATCTGGAGATGGACATGTGCCACTGAAGTTGTATTAAGCAGACACTTTGTCTAAAGGGAGATGTCTAGGTCCCAAGTCTAGAGAAAAAAAAAAATCACCAAAAGAAAAGGGACTAAACCAAAAGCAAAACAACCCCCCCCAAAAAAAAGCCCAAGCAAAGTACCTAAGTGTGAAAGAACACTCCTTTCCAAAAATGGAACTGACACTAGTTGTCCTTCCTGCTAGGTATCATTTAGCTAAACATTTGGAGGTCGCCCATGCAAAAATGTTCTGCTTACATCATTAGTCACTTTCATCTGCCAGAAAATAAAACCCATTCAGCTGCATGTTGAGCCAGCAGAAATATAGCAGCGCTAACAGTTTAATTCTTGAAAGAGCCCTGATTGTGTCTCCCCATTCAGGCTCTGTTTTGTTTCAATACAAAAGGATCTACTGGGAGAGGAAGTATCCATTTCATGCCTGCAGATCTGAATTCAAAGACAGGATTTGATGGGCAGGGATACAATGGGCAGGCAAAGGTAGTTACAAAAGTACTAATCACCTAATTTAGTGACAATTTCATTCACATACCTCTCTGACCTGCCATATACCTTTTCCTTTGGATTGTTATGAATAGGACACTTGAATGTCTCTGTAGTGGTAGTTTATAGTGGTATAGTTTATACATGGTACAGTTTTTATTGGTGGTTTTATTTGGGTAGTTTAATGCATTGTGATAATACCGAATAGGCTCAGCTGTAGAAGGTTCACAGTTTTCTAATTCAAGATTCACACCATCACCTCAGTAGTTTTGGTAAGATAGAGCAAGTAAAAGAAAGGGGGATAATTTACATGTCTAAGTGCTACAGGATTCAATTGGAAATTCCTATTTTTCATGACATCATGATGGATTTTCTCAAAATTAAAACAATCTTTAAAAAGGTGAAGCAACCTAAGGCTTAGGTTAGTTATATTCTTTTTATAGATGTAGTTATATTCTTTTTTTTAATTTTTTTTAAGCCTGAAAGAAGGATCCAAACCCTTAGATTCAGGCCAGCACTAGTGTTGCCTATGAGGATGTATTGCAAAATCAATACAGAAAGATGGCTGCATGTCTAATAGTGACTAAACAGAAGAGCAACATTATATTGTTCTCATACACCTTGGTGCCAGCCTGAAATAAGCACAACTACTCTGTATTTATATCATAATTAGGAGGCAGAAACATATTTAAATTATCTTTCTGAGCCACTGGAAATAAAGAACTGCTCTTAAGTGAAAGAAAACAGTTTTGCTCTTTTTTCTCAAAGGCAAAATCCTCCAAATATAATTGTAAGACAAATCATGGTACATGGACATTTCTCCGTATTCTGCTATTAGATTCTATCCCAATGATATAAACTGTTTGCAAAGCAAGCAGGATTTGACTGGTTTTCTGTCCATCACATGAAATAACCTCTGGAGTGTTTGTATACATTCTGACTTATTATGATATAATATTTTTAAGGTTTTTCTTTTCAGTAGATTACTAAAAAGACTATTAGTTTTGATGACGAGTTTGCAATTTCATTCCAGCAGGAGCCATGCTGTTCACAGGTTTTGTTTGGCTTAAAACAGTCATTAGGAAACTGTTTCCCCTCTTTCCCAGTGTTCCTCAGTATGACATATTTTACAGACTGAAACCCTGCCACCAGCTGTATTATGTATTTGAAACCCACAAGGAACCAAATTTAAGCAAGGAGAATCAAACTTTTCAACGAGAAATCCAACTGACCCTCAGGATGCAACCCTGCCACCCAGTTGAGCATGTCCTGGTCCTACAACTGCTTCTAAATTCTGCATCACAAGGAAAAAGTACTAAAACAACACAATACAAAAATCTGCCAGAAAAGCTGTGCTTTTCCATGATTTATTCCACTATTGTTTGAGGCCTCCTCCAGCTGGGAGGTAGATGACCGTAAAGTTTTGAACTCAGTGGGAGTGAGACACGATACACTTTCTAAGGCAAGCACTATCAATCATTTCAATCAAGCAGATATTTTTAGATTATTTAAGACTTTGAAAGTAGCTCTTTCTGAGTTTGAGTATTGTACCATATCTGGTAAATAGCTGTCCATTTTTGCTACTACAGCAGGCATTTTAAATACTGTCAATTTGAAGATATCAAGCCCAGCATTTATCAGCTGTAAAGATTTGATAAAACTGACACAAGATGAAAGGGGACAAAGTATGTTTCAAAACAACATTGGTGATTAATCAAAGTGAGTTGCCCAAAAGTCCAAGATCTGGAAGACAGAAAACCTCCATCAAATTAGAAGCTGGAATTCAGCTCCAATGTAGTTCTAAACTATAAGTAATCATTTTAAGGAGTTGGGTTTTAGTATTATACAAAAATACAAAAATTAAGGCTTTAGCCTTAAAATGTTTGGTGCCTTCTCATTTAAGCTAGAAATACTCATACTTAAAAATGTCCAATAATTAACTTTGCTGTGTTTCTGTTTGCTTAATCAACGTAAAGTCTGCTAGGCTCTGTGGAATTTTAAGTGAACATTTCTGTTCTGAGAAGTTTACAGTAAGAAGGCAGCACAGAAAATATTGTACACAAACCAAAGTGGTGGAGTTGGGTTACTTCATTGCCATTCTAAGTAACTCTTATTTTTTTCGGCCTGGTTTCCTAAAGAATCCTGTTCTGTTTGCTTGTGTGTCTATTTATAATAAGTGACTGCTTCCCCTCATTGTATCCCAATGGATTTGACCCCATTAACCAGTACAAGAACAAAGCTGTTGGTAGCTAGTGGGGCGGAAGCCACCCAGAGGACAGACTCCCTCTCTGACCTCTTATGGACAGAACGATGCTGTGAGGATGACCCTTAGCATAACCCAGAGGATCCCAATAAGAAGAGGATGCTTACAACCAGCCTAACTTCAGCAACATCTTCAACTGGGTCTTATATTTTATAGATCACTAACAAATCGCTCTTACAAATTACCAGAGAAACCAGTTCTTCAAGTTTCTCACCCTTATGGATTTTATGGTGTCTAAAAAGCCAGACTGAAGCTTTTCCAATGTGTTGCAGTATTCATCAAGTCTTGATCCGTAGGAGCACACAGCTGCATAGTCCTGTTACAGTCTTAGCATAATCCCACCGAAACTGTGATCAAACAGGAAGATAAAATCCATTAGAAATCAAACTCACTTAAATACAGCATATGATCACACTACTCATTTATGATAACTAATGATACCACACCTGCCAGGAAGACGTATATGTTGGGAATAATATGCAGAAAAAGAGAGATGGGCAGTACCCACACAGAGGTCCCTGTGTGAAGATTCGGGACTATGCAGAAGATGGGATGATTCTGAGTTTGGGCAGAGCAAAGGAACAGAGGTGGGTGAGGGCAAAGGCAGTGCTGGGAGAAGAGGAAGAGAGAAGATCCACAGTGGGGGTGGAAGAAGAGATGCCCCAGAGAACAACACTGAACCTGAGGGACAAAGTGATTAGGAGCCAGAGCTAGACCTAAGAGGAGCAGAGACACAGGGGAGCAAGAGGTGGCAAGGGGGAGTACTGCACCAGCCAAAGGACTTTGTTTGCTGCCACATGATATTCCAAGACAAAGTTGGAGCAGAGGCACGTGAAATGGGATTCGCATGGTTATCTGCAAAACCCGGTTCATCATTCCTGTACTAGGATGGGAAGAATGATGTTTTGGAAGGATGGCTGCTGATTAGAGAGAGAAGAGACTGAATATCTCACTTTTAAACAGTTAGGTGAGACAGAACCCATTGTGGAGATGAGCTTGGAAGGAAACACACCACACACACTCACCCACACAGACACCCCAGATGAAGAAGGAGCAAGCTTCAACAACAGCCTTCCTTCGGAGGAAAAGGCAAAGGACTGGATATGGCATGAGAAGCTGAACAAGGGAAATGGGGTGAAGACAGGGATTTTGCCACAAATGGAACCATCAGACAAAACTCAGGGTTAGTTTTCATCCTGTCAGTATTCAGCACAAGTGTTCATGGGAACATATGCCAGAGACCACCGGAAATGCAAGACCTAAAAATAGTACAGGGAGCAAAAAAAGCTGCACTTGTCTAGCATCTTTTTTTATTTTAGACAGTCCACCATGGCAGATTATGTCCCAGGAGAAACCAAGAAGGTCTAAAGTGTCAGATTCTCTAAATCTGCGGAGTCAGAAACCATCCTCCTATTTCCATTCTGCCATCATTCTTGTAATGCCACACCGCAATGACAGGCAAAATTAGCTGCATAAAAAGATGGTGTCATCTAAAATAATACTACATGTGACTCAGGAGTTCTTGTACTTTGTAAAACAAATGCCAGTAATTCAGTGGCTCTATAGGAAATACCCTTTGCCCAGAGCAGGCATTTAGCAAGGTCAGAAAGATCACAGAATCATAGATTTGTTATGGTTGGGATAGACTGACTTGTCGAACAAGACTTAAGACTTGCTGTGGTGCATGGAGACTAAGAGTGATTGTGAAGTTCAGCTTTTCAATAATTACACATATGGGAATGTCTTGACTTTTGTCTGTCTGAGTGTTTAGATTAAAAGATAATGTGATGTTTTCCAAGTTTCCCAAACTCCCAAATCTGCAGCTTGGTTAAAAACAGATTCCCCTTTCCCTAGACAAAAAAAAAAACCCCAAAGCAAACACAAAACCAACAAACACAAGAATAACATAAAACTTATATACAAAAATTACAATTCCGTGCTCTTTCTGGTGTTATTTAGCTGAACATACTTTTCCCAAGTTCTGATGTTAAAGAGCAGGAGCTTTAAATGCTTTAGTAGTCCCCCTTTAAGTGAGGGCATTCTGGTTTGGAACCAAGGAAAGGATGTCTGCTCCCCTATGTCAAGGAGTTAACCTTTACTTTGTGTAAGAAATCTGCAACAAAAATAGTGTAGAAATTAGCAGATGTTGGTGGGAAGAAATTAAACAGGTGTCAAAACTAGCATCCCAGGAGTGACAGGAAGACAAATGAAGAAAATATGGAATATGAGAGATGAACATCATGTATCTGTTTTCTGATAATGTATAGCCTTCTCTTGCCAATTTCGGAAAGGCGTGAATATTATCGTCTGTTATTAGCCCCATTGATTTGTACTGCATCAGCTTTCCTGATGCACAAATTTCAACCTGGTCAGGCAACATACATGTTCTTTTGTGATTTACTCAATAAAAAAGACAATTAAAAAAAATAATTAAAGTATGCCTTGCCCGTTTCCATCGGTTTTGCCCTTCAAACATACAAGTCAAATGAGTTTCTAAGTCAACACAGGCCAAGTGTAAAAAGTGTGACTAGAGCCGTTCCCAGAGAAAGGAGCTGTGGACCAGATGTGCATCACACCCTCTCGCCAAAACTCACCCCACAGCAGAGGCATTGACGGTTGTTTCACACTGGGGCACTTCCCAGCCTGTTGCTCCAAAAGAGAGCCTCTGCAATTGCCACTCTAACTCTTGTAAAATAAAGCATCGGATAATGTTAACGTTTTAAAGGAAAAGGCAAAGAAATTTGTTGCAGCCTTCGGAGCAGAGTCCAATGCAATGAGTGATGTTATGTTTCACTGCCAACAAAATCTAGCGCAGACAGTTTGGGATGTATTTAAGGAATAATAGAAATTTGAGACTCTCTTCCTCAGCTCAAGCTCTTTTCTTAATAAGGTGTCACATCCCTTCCCTTACTTCTCACGCAGATTTTCTCATGAAAAATCCTTGCTTTTATGCCAATCAGAAAAAAAAAAACATAGATCTGCTCCTGTACAGAGGGTGACACTGCTGGATTTCGGTAGCAGATGACAAAGGGAAAAGCAAAAAAGCAGTAGTGACTGCCATTGTGCACACTGCATGTTGATAAGGCTGTGGCACCCACCACGAAAATAAAGCAGGGACTGAAGGAAGTTTTACAGCCAGTGGTTTGGCAATTGTAACAGAGAAACAATGAACAAATCCATGGGGGAGGAAAGTCTATGGTGGTCCTCAATCTGTTTGTAATATAGAATAATTGTTGGGTCTTATTTACAGCGTGCACCAGAGAGGTCTTGTTGCCTTCCATAATCACACTGGCAAAAGTTTCCAGTGTGGATGCTGTTTTATCACAGTACTAGTGCTCAGACGAGGATGGCATCCCACCAAAAACTGTGAGAAGGCATAAAAGCTTTTACAGATGCATCTGCGTAAGCTGCTTTAGCCACATGCCCCTGAAACAATACAGCATTAAGTGGTTTGCAAGCCTTGTTTCACTCGGGGTCAAGGGAAACTGAGGATGCGGGTACAGGAAAAGAGGGGTGGAGGAGTTACATGTGCACATGGGACACCCAGTGAAGTACTCGTGAGCACACTTTTGCACTGCCTTCATCTTGAAATTGTACAGGTGATCATGAGTAGGTAATTCAGGTAAAGAAAACAAAAACCAAAACCGAACATTTAAAACGCAAACACAGTATTTTTGACCAGCCTTTTTATCAGTTTCTGACAATTCAAAGGATGAAATCTCCTTCAATTAAAAAAGGATCTTGAAGAGGCAAAATCTCTCATCCCTCATCTTCAGAACTAACTTTAATTTCCTTGCAAATGTTTTGTATCAATCCAGGTGGTTTTTTTCCTCTGTAATCCCTTTATATCTCATAACTGAGGAGCTAGGGTCCACGGACATGGGACCCCTTTTATAGACCTCAGTGAGCAACGGATCAGCCGCTCTATGAATATAATGCGGTGTGCAGGAAACAGCCTGTTAGAACCTCTTTCATCATTAACCTCTTTGCATACACCTACTCCTCATTTCAGGCAAACGCGCACACTAGGTTTTATAAATACTTTCAAAACCAACAGACTTAAATTTAAAACTGAACAAACATCTAATTTGTAATTATGACCATTTCAGCCATGATGAAAAATGTCTCTAATCCAAAGCCTAGTTACAGAATCAATCACAGAATCTTCATGGTTGGGGGGGACCTTTGAGATCATCGAATCCAACCATTAAAAAAATTAAAAAAAAAAAACAACCCAAAACCAAAAATACAACACAAACCCCCAAACAAAAATCAAATCACACACAATGACAACACCACACCCTAAAAAACCCCACCATAACAACAACCACCACACCCAACAATCTCAGGCTTTACAGTACCACATCTACACACTTCTTAAATACCTCAAGGGATCGTGACTCCACCACTTGCCTGGGCAGCCTGTCCCAGTGCCTGACCACCCTCTCAGTAAAGTAGTTCTTCCTTATATCTAATCTAAACTTTGCATGAGCAGGACCCGACACTGTGGGCATCTTTCAAGAAAGTGGACCCAGCTACTTAATTCCTACTACATCTGGTTCTAATCACTTTACTAAAATGTTTTTTAAAAATTCTGGGAAAGGGTATACAGTGTAAACATAAAAACTTGTATACGTGATTTGAGAAGCAGTTTCCTTTTCTTGGTTTTCATTTACTACAATATTGGATCTATTTAAGTATGTTCCATTAACTTCCCTTCATTACAAAGGGAATTTGTAATGTCTTGGCCATGACCACTATAAAACACAATGTTCACAAAAAGGGGTTGTTGTTTCACCCAAGACCAAGGGGCTATAAAAGGCTGATTATTACAGGGTATCTGGTTATACTTAAGATCAGGGTACCTCCTCCTGGTGTAGCCCAGAAGGCAAGCTTACAAAAGCTGAAAAAGTTATAGAAAAAAGGTTTGGACCCATAGCTTCCACTCTGTCTAGGGCATCTAAGTGATCCTGCAGCCTAAAACATAAGTGAGGTTTTCTAAAAGTAAATATGCAGTAAATACTTATAAATCTACAAAGAAAAGCTTTCCAACTGCTCCCACCCCATATGTACAACATATACCATTGCATTGAAAATGGATCTGATTTTAAGGGGCTATTCATCTAAGCCATAACCTTGCACCAGTTGATAAATCTGAGAAACAGAGAGGTCTAGATCAGAGATCTGCACATGAACATCTGGTGAGACCAGTGCTATTTCTAAAACTGAAGACATTTCCATACATTTTCACAGTCAGCCCAGAAAAATGAGGGTTTGAGCAGAGAAGCTGTCCTTTCAGTGAGTGATGCCATGAAGGTAAAGTGTCAACAACAGTTTGAAGATTGCAGTCACACTAATAGAGATTCTGTGGTACTTCATCAGCATGGATAGGAAGAGACTGCAGTACTATTTTGCACTACTGTTTTCCTTTTCCAGTCTTCATTTGGCTGTTGCTCAGTGTCCTTATTTAATATATTCCCTTCATCTACATACTAAACCATACTCAGAGATTGAGCCAAGCAGGGTTTCAGACATTCACCTCTCCAAGCCCAGCTCTCAGCAGCTGAATGGTCACTGACCTGGATACTCACTCTCCACTTTCACACCATTCATGCTCTGCCCCCAAAAAAGGAGTTCACAAGACATGTCAAGCTTTGCTCTCACTTGGAGCTGATGCCAGGAAGGCAGACCGGCTCCAACAGAAGCAGGGCAGAAGAACAGAGCTCACACAGACAAGGAATCCAAAGTTTGCTTCTGTTGCCTCCTACAAGGTGGGCAAGGTGCATTCAGTCCTCACCTCATGAGCGTCTCTGGGAGCTAATCATAGTCACAGAAATGCTGGGAATAAAAGAGTGATAAATCCACATCCCAGGGGAATCATCCGGCAGGAAAAAAGAGCTAAAAAACCCCAAAACAAAAGAGACCTCTCAAGTAAAGCAAGTGATTAGAACCAGAACACGCTTCCCATTCTCTTTCCCAAATAAATTCCTTCTCTCTATCTAGCACACATTCACTTTGGATATCTAAATTAATTCATGTCAAGGGCAGAATGCAGCCAAAGGCCGTATCCTGGCTGTGGTTCTTTTTGGGCAACAGCGAGACATTTTATTGCATTCTAATATTGTTGTACATATCACCACCTGTTGCACGTGTGTATTTCAAGGTTTATGGTTTTATTGTTTTACTGTGAATTTCCTGCTCTTTCTTTATTGAAAGCAGATAGCTGTGATTTTTCACACCCTTTTTAAAAATACATGCAATGGTTGTCACAATTTAGCACTTCAGATGCGAGCAGTTTCAGCTTCTTGTCTAAAAATCATCCTGCAGTTTTTGTCACCTTGTAATCCCATTTATGAGTTTAAAACACAAGTATTCAGTCCAGTGTGGCTGGCTGGTTTTCCTTAACGAGGTTTGAAGAGCCATTGAGTCATTCTTTGGAGATTTTCCCTTTGAGAAATCATGGTACATTTTTCCTGTTATTTTTCCTTACAGAACTCAATGCTTTTGACAAGAAGAGAATTTATCTTTAAAGTCTGATAGTCTGATACCATTAAACAGAACTATTGCTCTAGAATCAATCAGTATCTGTCATTTTGTAAAAAAAAAAATTCTTGTGATTTGTTCTAATTTTAAGAGAAACTGACATAGGATTAGAATAATCTAATATTTTAAAATGCTAAACTGTTTGCTTTTTCCACCAGAATTTTCAACAATAAGGTTTAAGCATTTCAGGAAAATGAAGGCTTCTGTGTAATAGAAGTAGCTGGGCCAATCTATATCCTTGTTAACAGTAAAGAAAACCTGTTTCTCTGCAATATACCATCAGGTTTTTGACATGAGCCATGTGCCCATGGAAAAATCACTATCCAACATGTAGACATGATAAATATACGAACCTTTGGCATTAAAAGGAAAATGGCCCTGTACAGTTTAATGCCAAATTGCTAGCACTAAAATACCAAGCAAGCCTTTACTAATACTTCTAAATTGTCTTCAGCTAAAAGCAAACAACGTTCAGTTCATCTCAAAGGAGTGCTTTAAAGGAAACGAAGCTCAGTAGTGGAAGTCTAAGAAAAACACCAACCTGTTTTCTAATATCTTCTTTTAAAACTCAAATCAGCCTTACCACAATAAAGAAATTAATTACACCTTTATAGAGACTCCTAACCACTTGTTTCTATCAATGGGCACAATCTCTTGAGCAAAGCCTCTAGCTCAAAGCACAGGGTATGATCCCAGTGGTACCAGCCAGCATTTATGAGCTGTCACTGTTGGGTGTGTTGGCTTCCAGGTTACAATTTAGTCACAGGCTGAAAGAATCTTCTCACTCCAGTTCTGATCTGAGCTAAGGCTGCTCTCAGCCTTCTCACCAGCAGCAACCTGATAAAAAAAGGAGGTGGATGATGAAAAAATGTGGGCATATCTTTGTTGCTGCTTGAGTAGTAACTTGCCAAGCTGCGAAGACTCTGGAGAGAGCAGGACAGAAATTCAAATGCATTAACTTATGAATGACTTCTGCTCTCTATCCAAGGCATCCCAGAAAAGAGGAAAAGAAGAGAGGAAACCAAGCACGGATCTCCTAGGGTTTCCTGATGGCCCAGCACATCTGCAGCAGTACCGACCACGACCTACCATGAAAGCACAGCCACATACCTCCTGCAATCTCCTGCACCCAAGAGTGCAAGAGAAAAGTAAGGATCAAAACCATGCTGTCATGATGTCTTCCCACAGGCACTGTGGCTGTTGCCTATTGGGCTGAGCTCCTTCACCAGTGTGGAAATTTAGGTTATTACAAGGTACATCAACTTACAGGCAAGGAAGCGTGGGCATCCCTAGAGTGACCTCCTGCCATCCATGGAGCACTACTTTTGTTTTCTTTCTTTTTTTTTTTTTCTTCTTTTTTTTTTTTTTTTAATGCCTTTAGTTAGGGACTCAGCTATATTCTGTGAGGACAAGCATTAAAGACCACAAGGAACTGTACAGGAAAACCAAGAGCCCTACATTTGAAAAGAAACAGAGCTGGCTGGCCCAAGCAGCCACTTAAAAATACAACTGTGACAGGAAAGACACAGCATGTGAGCAGTCTGTCATGAATAGCTCTATTTAATGCAGGGGGAAGAACCAAAAATAGAGATTTCTGAAATAGCCAGGTCAGACATTCTGTTGCAGAAAAGATCCCACAGCATGCTCCTGAGATGCCCCAATCCAAACTCCAGCGTGGAGCTGATGCTGCCTCTCCAGCCTTTGCTGTTCAAGGTCCACCCAGCGTCTGGCAAAGAAGCAGCACATACTGCTGGGGCTGCTGGACTCTACAGCAGGGTAGGGTGCAAGTGGCAGCAACAGAGCTCCTGGAGGAAAAAGGAAGTTTTTGTCTATGGACACAGAAATTGGATCAACTCACCCAAATCCAGAGCCTGTTCTCCGGAAGAAACATATTCTTTCCTTCTGGCTTTACAACCTGCCCGTTCTTCCACACACATTCAAAAAAGAGAAAACTTGTGGGTGAATGGATGTGGTTTTGTTTCTTAAACTGGCTTTTGTCTATTTAATTCCCTTGCTTCCTTTTCAGAGAGAACATTTTCCCCACCTTATTTAAGACTGAAAAGCATAGGAAAACCCTATTTCCAAACAATACTTTTGGCTACAATGCATGTATTTTATAATTGCATTTGTTTTAAATGCTGTCCAGCTAATCTGGTTATATCCCAGGGCCATTTTCCCTGGTTTGAGCTCTGAAACAAATGATGATTTATTTTCTGGTTGTTACTTACGTACATAGAGATGTGATCTTGAAGGAGCCTTATTTGTCATTATTTAGGACATTCAGCATCAGGCACAAGAAACTAATCAAAGTGACTAAATGATGTCAGCTGACTACAATATTATTTTCCAAAACTTTAAAGCAGTGCTCTGCAGCTGCAACGTAAGTAACCTTTCTACTGGGAATTGATGTCTTCTAGGGTTTTATGTTTTGGAGGAACATGTGTTCAGGGACTTCACCAGCTGCCTATGGAAAACCATTTTGCTCTTAAAGCAAAACCATATGTCAGGCCAAGGTAAGGGAAGCATTTGAAAAAAAGAAAAATGTCTTAAAAAGTGATGCTGAGAACTGTCAGACAGCGAGCCATGCACCGCAGGGGGTGGTAGCGGATTAGAGTTCTCGCAGAGCTATGGTGAGGCGGGGAGCTCTGCAAAGGGATGAATTCCCATTCCTAACCTGTGAAGGCAGAAGGGAAAAATTGGAACTACAATTAGCAGTTTGGCAGAGGCTCTGTTTTGACTGAACAAGGTCCCACGGACTTTTAAGCAACGTGCCAGCTGTGTTTGCCCACAGCCAGCTTCCCCCAGTGCCACTGACATCCGTGCTTCTCGCTCAGGTCTGGTCTTACTCCTTAGCAGCCAGTCAATGCTTCTCCCACAGAGGGAACCCTGCCAGACCAGTGGAGCATCACCATGACAGGGGACTGTGGGCTGCTGGTAGCCAAGAAAAAGCTGAGAAACAGATGTTAAGAGCTATCAAATGTTCACGATGGCAAAGGAGAAGAGACCAAAGAGGAGATGTCCTTCCAAAGACCAAGCTCTGGCAGGTTGCTAGCACAACCCTGTGAAACACAGCACTGAGCAGAGGGCCTGAAGTTGCAGCACCCACACAGAATAAACACATCAATGTGCAGGTGTTCTGAATAAATATGGGGGCTGGAGGAGAATCCATGTTGCTCTAAATTCACAAAAGAATTTGCAAAAGCACATGAAATGTCTTGACCGTTTCTCCAAGCCTGCAACATGAGCTGCTGCAAACCACATACATACAGATCCCATACACTCTGGTTATTAACCTTGCTCTTTAGTGATGCTCTTGTAACAGTGAATATGATAATTATCAGTAGTTAATTATAAGCCAAGCCAGCCATGTATTAACATAATCTCCCACTGCCCAAATGAGGCCAAAACAAAAAAGAGACTCTTACATCTATCATATAATTCTTATGTATCTCAATGTCAGAAGCAGCAATAAAAATAACTTGGCTACTATACTTCTGTGAATACTTACAAAAAACCAGTAGTATTAGAACAAAACTAATTAATATCAATATCTAGATATTGCTTTTCAACCTGACATCAAACAGCAACATGAGGTGCTTCTGGAGGGAGTATGAATGACTAAAATTAGCTCTGCTGAAGAGATATATATCTACATGGTATTAAAAAAAGACTTCTCCCACAGATGTCTCACCCTAACACTTGGGTTCAAGAGTTGGTACCTCCTCAGTCCCCTCACTTCCCCAGCATTTCATCCTAATGTCCACATCCAGCTTTAGTCCCTTTCTTGCCCTAAACCCTGGCAGGTTCAGTCTCCTCACCTGATTTCACAGTCTTTCTGTCTGCACTGTTGTTCCTCTTCCAGCCTGTCTGGATGCAAAGGACAAAGGAGTCACAAGAAAGATAGGTGTTCATCACCTCTGACCACGCTACAGACCAAACAGTGGGAAATGGCCATCACAAAGCCCTTCTGGCACCATGGCTGTAGCCTGAGCCTGGAGCATGCGATGCCAAATCTGTCCAGCACAGGAAGCTGTGGAGGCTCCAACACACCACAGAGAATTTCATTGCTAAATTCTAACAAGTTTCTTCTGAGTATGAATAAATTGCTACTTTTCAACTGTTTATAACTTGGCAAAGCATGAGTGGATTTTCCCTAAAGGACCAAAAAGCACATCTCTGACATAAAGGCAGCTCCTGTGCCAAACCGAGAGCCCCTACTCCAAAGCTCCAAGGCACTTGAACTTCCCAAAGAGAAGGTCACCCAACCTTTTTTAGCCTTGGAAACCAATGCATTGTTTACCCTTTGCCTTGTTCTCATAAACAGTAGAACTACTTTGATATTTTCAGAAAAAAAAACTTGCCCAAAGGCATGGAAAATTCGCCTAAAAGTAGTTTTGGAAAAGTCACGGAAAACGAAAACCAGAGTTTTACTGTGGGAAATAACAAGCAGTCCTGTGTAACAGGGCTGCCAATCTACCTAAAATGGCATGTTGTATGACAGGGTGGGGGAGCCCACCTCTCCCTGCTGTGGGCTCTTGTTATACCTGCACCCACAAGCATAGGCTCTCCTGCACGCACAGACAGGTTCCTTCTCCCAGGCAACCATCAGCTGTAGTGACCAGGATGCATGGATTCAGCAGACGCTGGTTTGGAAAGTGACTGTCACCCATGGCAGAGCAGGAGACACCGGTGACACCAGCACTTGGCTGACAGGTTTCATTACCATGATCCTCATATTTCAGATCAACAGCATGAGGCCAGGAAAGAGCTTATATGTCACTGAGGTCCCTGCACTCCCCTGTAGAAGACACTCTACACCACAAGCAGCGCATCCCGACACGACTCATAGACTAAATAGCTAAATCTCTTTCTTCCTCCAGATCTCTACGGGCTGTGAGGGCCATAATATACCCCATAACGTATTCCCGCAAAGCCTGCAATAATTCACTTGTCATAATACACCAAGGATACAGGCCAACAAAAGCAGATTTGTGTTTCATCTTACATTCTGATCTCTGAAGTTATGCTAAAAGAAAACAAATTGAAATACAGAGACACTTTTTTTTTTTTTTTTGGAACCCGTTAGTGGTTTATTATTACAATGAGCTAAACAGGCCTGAGAGAAATATGTGATCTACATAGAACAAGCTTTCATGTGAGCCAAAAGACCACTTCCACCGTTTTAAAGGATGAACAAAGATCTGGATGGTTCCAAGAGGTGGCAGAGGGAAGATGTGGACCTCACAGAGTTAGCAAAACCCTTTAGAGGAGTAATAGAGGAAACCAACAATACTGTCCTCTCTGTTTCCACAAAGGACACAGTTGGATGGATTAATTTTCCTTTTCCCAGAAATAATCAGATCTTAGATTAAAGTCACATACAGTAATATAAAAATCAGTTCACATCATGGAAAAGCATCTCTGCCATATCAAATAAAAATGAACTCATGAAAACATATGGAGGGAATGAGCTGGCATATGTACTCGTGTTTACTTATCCTAGCAAAAGAAGGGAAGAAACACAGTATTTATAAACACAGTATTTATAATAATTTGCTCTTTATTATGGTGTTTTGCTTTGCATCCCAGATGATTACGCTGCTTTTTACAAGTTAGCAATCTGACTTCCAACTTGCATCTACCTTCCTTTGTACCTTCCTTTTCATTTGTGTTTCTTTCTTGGGCTCAGGTACATACTTTATAAGTCTCTCTTTTTTTGTCAATTTTTTTCTTTCTTTTTTTTTTTTTTTTTTTGTTAGACCTCCCCCACTGTTTTTTGTTGGGGTTTTTTTAGTATGAAATTTCTTTCAACCTGGAATCAACTTCAGCATGGAGTTCATTTCAAGCTGAGAGTGAATGCTGTTGAATGCTCATCTCCAGCAAGCACTGAAGAGGTGTTTGAGTCTGTTAGCAAGAAGTGTCTTCTCTACCAGCTGGAGGAGTTGCATTTACCTTTCTATTTGAACAGCCAGTTTCATTCCTAACATCTGCATAAACTAAAGCTAAATGCATCTGACAATCAACAGAAGTAGCTGCCAAGGAGAGACATATATCAAGGTTGACGAATAGATGTGTGTAGCATCTCTAAAAGTATGGCAGGAAGGCAGTAAACCTTGTCTACTTATGGTGGCAGGAAACTTTACATTCATTCTTTCTCCTGGAAGGCTAGAAAAGGTGCTTAAGAGAGCTATTTCCAGCCACAGTGTCTGAGAGCACCCACGAAGTCACACTCACATAGAGGTATCCAAGAAAACAAGCAGCCTTTTCAGGGAATGTGAGAGACCTGGTCAGGTCTTTGACACGTTTCTGTTCCCCAGGCTACATCTTTGTATTTTGAACATTATCAGGAATCATTAACCTCATTAGATCCCAACATGATGCAAAGACATTGCAGGGGCAAAATTTGCATCTTTGTCCTCACTTGAAGACGTGCAGGAAATCTTTCCCATTATACAATTTGATAATAGCTGACATAATTGAACCCTATAGACACATTGTTCAGTGCATGTTGCACATAAAGGAATTTACAACAAATACAAATATTACAAGTTACAATTAAATTTATATGTTGAACAATCGCAAGTGGATAAATTTTATGTATCTGCTAAGATAAGTTAATGAGAGGTGCTCTCCTATTCACAGAGACATAAAAGTGAAATTTAGAATTTTGACTCAGGTATAAAATAAGCTGGAGAAAAAAAGTGACACTAACATTCAAGGAAGACTTTTGGTTTTAGTCAATTACTATTCTTTTTGCAATCACAGCAGAACTTTTTTTTTCCACTCTCTCCAGGGACTGTCTAGAATTTCAACACAAGAACAGCTACTGGCAGCCTTATTTTCCTGGACTGATTTTTTGGTGCTTTTTTTAAATCTGACATCCCTTTAATTAGCATTTTCAGAGGAAGTTGGAGCATGGATCTCTAGCCTTTGGACCATTTCTCCACTTTTCATGTTTATACTTAGCAAGACCAACAACAATAAGGAGTCTGTATTAAGTCACTGGCTATTGTACGTCCACAACATCTGAAGATACAGAAGAGTAAGTTTAGTGCTAAACAATACATGTACATGGGTTCTGGGCAGCACAACCTGTAGTGCGACACGTATTAGGAGTATAGTCAAGAATACATTTGTTCCCACAGAACTACCTCTACCATGAACACATATTGGGGTGTGGAAAGCTTAAGGGGAGAGTTGTAAAGAAGCTGGCTGTCATAAGTGTAGCTTCATGGGATTCGGGGGTAGTCTTGCAACTGCTGAGTCTTAGACTCTTACTAAACATGATGGAGGAGATCATTAATCATTCCTGGTTTTAGGGGTGTTTGTTATTCTTGCAACCCTTTCATGAAAATTACAGATTGTTGTGGTTATCTTCCATTTATGGGACTTCGGGCTCTACGAGTCAGTTTGAAAAAAGATGCACAACATGTAAAGTGTGTCTCTCACCTTGAAATATATCACCCTCTTCCTAACATCTTTTAATTAGTAGTGCTCACCCAATACATCCAAATTCCATTCTGGCAACTTAAGGACCCAAAATACTGTTTTTTACTGTTCTTCATCTGTGCTGTCCTTAAGACAACAAATCATGGCAAGAATCCAATCTGCATCTCAAGAGCTGGAGTATGTTCTTCCTAGATATCCTCAAATGACCTTCTTAATAAGTAAAAATATCATGCTAAAGCTCCCTCTAACTTCCAATATTTTCTTATGGTCAGTAGCACAAGAAACAATCCATGCCTGTTTTAGTCAGGCCAGTTTTGCTCAATAAACAAGTAACTAAGAGACACAAGAGATTTAATGGACAAATTATATATATTTTTAAAAGCACAACTATGCATGTGTCTGTACAGATCCATACACTAGAAACATTCCATTTAACTTCTCCAAGATGATTTTCACAACGAGACCTCATATAATCATGTGTCAACTGTATCTAGATCCTAATAAAAGGTTCAGAGCACTGTCCTCACAGATTAAAAACTCCCAAGAAGAAACATCTGGTTTACTGCAAAGGAAGTCCAAATGCAACAGTTTATACCCTATCCAGAACACTGCAGCTGGTTAGGATTTAATGGGTATCATGGCACAGAAGAAGACAATCTTCTTTGTTTCCCACACCATCATGAAATGGTAAAAATATTCAGAGACAAATCAGAGCTTGAACAAATAGCAGCAAGTCCACCCTGTCACAGAAGCTACAGTTACACAGGTTAAGCTTGAATCGCTTGGGGTTTTTCCATGTATAAAGCAAAAAAAAACCCTCTAGGTTTTGAAGCTTTCTCATTTAAACCACATAGAACACATCCCTCTGTATTTGCCATTTACTACATTTGTGGTTCTGAAAAGGCAACTTTCACATTGCAGGGTGCTGTTATCTAGACTGGGCAAAACTCAAAATGTAGAGGGTGTCAATGTGCAAATGGAAAACAAAAGGCATCTCCAGGGTGCATTCTGAGCTCCCCGACTATATGCTTAAAATTTGATTGCAAATTCCCTCCCCAAATGCCCCTGTGTATAACTGCACTCCTAAATATATACATATATATATATATATATATAAATATGTTGCAAAGCTCATGCAGGTTTCTCATTAAAAAAAATAAAAATCCATACAGTGGGAAGAAATCTTCCAGCAAAATGTTATAACTGAGGGGACATGATGACATTTTTATTAATATTACATTAAGGAAGTAATAACATAGGCAAGACAAAAAAGCAGCAATGAATGAATCAAACAGTCACTGTAAATATCATCATTGAGGTTTCTTTTCATACAACATCTTCAGTCAGGAAAGACTGAGCCTATCTGGAGATTACAGGATCACACTGCAGTTTCTGTATCGTATTTTCATCACATACAATTGTTAATCAGACAGCAAACATAGCCTGTGCCGAAATTGTCACTCCATCCAAAACACGCTCACAACTTGGGAGCTTTCCCAAAAAGTCCCTAAGCTTAGCAATGCATCCATCTACACCTGAATAAATTCCTTTTCTTCAGCCTACCAGGACCGGGTTTTATTTTTGAGATGTTACTTAGAGTGACACTGGCACCAAGTGACTTCAGTTTCACTTGGGTGTGATGCGCAGGATAAGAGCCTTTCACCTCGATGCAGTAGAAGATGTAACTGTTTGGCTGCCAGGAGCTTCCAGCTACTCAAAATCTGTGCACTCCAAATACATGTGCAATAGGAAAAGGTTGTATTTCCCTTCTCTTTTGTACATGAGATACAAGGTAGCAAAACACAAGAGATTAAAAAACAAAAAAAAAAAAA
>VXBJ01000603.1:756135-843011 GCA_013400055.1 Nycticryphes semicollaris
AAAAAAAAAAAAAAAAACAAAAACAAAACTCAAAATGAGGGACAGAAGCTGAAAGACAATTCTTCTGCCTTAAAACACAACTACAAATGTTACTGTACGAATCCATATTTCAATGTAAGTATCACACAGTGCTTCACATGCAGAGTTTTTGGGGAGGGATTAACAGTGGGACTATCCTGAAGTTGTCTCTTTGCTGATGAAAAGAAAGCCCAAAGAAGAGCCACTGGGGAATTAACTCCGGGAAGGTTTCAGTGCAGTTCAGATTTAGGTTGTGACTACCTGAAATTCAGGCCTAGTGAGAATTGGTCCCAGGGCATGCTTTTCAGGTGCTGTTTAGTCTCCTGTGCTAAATTACAGGCAGTCAATAGCTGTCTCCAGGCTCCTGGGGAAAAAATGCTCCCTGCAGAGGTGTCAGAGATACACATCCATCCCGCCAGCCCAGTCAGTGGCCACAGTGGGGAAGGTGTGAGACAGCCCCCTCTGCCTTCACACCTCTATTTTGTTTCTGAATGACAAGGCAATTTATAAAGAATAGTTACATTTTACTTTCATCTGTTATTTTTATCACCAATTACCACTACAGAGTGGAAATATATACCCGCTTTTTAAAAACAGCCTGTATTCACCTCACATTCCACCTTTTAATATTGCTACCAGGATGCCTATGCAGCAATTCAAAAAAGCACATTCATTTAGATAGAAATTCAAGACATTGAGTAAAAGGGATGTCTCTATACTCTTATTCCTCAGGCTTGCTCTTTCTGGCCTAATGTTCCTCTGGTTCTCCTGGCACTGTTCCTTTCAAAGGTCCCAGTCTGGTCCCTAAATCCTGAATACTGCACGTGTTCCTAGTAAGAATAAAGAGTTTAGAAATATGGAACTGCAACAGAAATTTCATGTTTGACAAGCTACATAACTTTTTGGTTTGGAATGTGCTTTACTCCCAGAGGGAGGTGCACACATTAGCATATAAAATCAATACACTGAGTGTGAATTTTTGTGATGATTCCAAAGGGGATTTTAGCCTGTAAAGTATTCAGATACATATGCACTTGTGCACAAAACAGTGACCTGCCTATTCACATTATATACAACACGTAAACATAATTTTGACAACCCATTTACGGATTGAATTGCAGCCAGCTACACAAACCAAACTCTGCGGCTGCATCAGTGAAGCAGCAGAATAGTAGCCGTAAAGAACAAAGCCTCCAGGACACAACTTGTGGTGAATCTGCATATAGTTCATTGTATTTCTGTAGGAGTTTTTATTCTTCATAAAAGTGAACTAAGACTTGGGGATGTTCCTATACAGAGAAATGTCATACCTGATGTTTACTGCTCATGCACAAGCATCCCAACCACAACACTGTTCCTTTCTGCTGAAGCAGAACCAACCCACTCACCTTCCATAAAATTTCCACACTACAGTTGCCTAAAACGCAGAGACCAGCTTTATCCAAAGAACAGAAAACCACAACACTGGATGGGAAGGATTTGCTGATGAGACTAAAAGCAATTGCTGTTTTCCAGGGTGGCATAACTCTTGACAAAAAGTTTATTTCCATTTTCCTCTGGGGGGAAATGAGAGGAGAGTCTGACCCAACAGCATATTTACTATTTCATGCAAACAAAAATAAACTCAAATGTCTAATTGTTTTCCTTGGGCCCTGTCCAAAGTGTTATGCAAGTGCATAGACGGAGAACAAAACCCCTCAGCTAGATCTTCCTCTCCAGCTGAACCATGTAGTTTTTCTGACATCTAGTGGCATGTAACTGTGGGGTTTTTTTTTTCCCTTCGTAACCTAGCAGCACATTTAGAATCACTTACTTCCTCCTAGGAATTTTTGGCAGGATAAGGCCTTCAAAAAAGCAAATTGTATAGGACAACCCTATATAGAACGCATCTGCTGCAACAGTACTGAAGACCCACAGGGCACAGCACCAAAACCAGAAGATGCAAGGGGTCATTCTAGAGGCTTTATGAATGATTTTTCTCCAAAGGCAAGCTCTAAGGTGGCTTGTGGTTTCCCCCCCCTCACCTTTAAGAGCAGCTGCAGCGAGTTACTTCCAGCACCTCTCTTAAAAAGCTGTGTTATTGCTCTGGAGTACTTTCCCTCAGCTGCTGCTGAATGGATAAGGAGAAGAGACAAATCTTTCCCAAAACAGGCTCTGTGTGAGCTCTAGGCCTTCCAAATAAAGTGTGAGTGTTGCAAAGAAGTTGAGTGGATTTTTCCTTCCTCCTGGAAGCACATCTTAAGGCAGCATCTGGTCACTTTAAAATAATATAGTTAATTATTCCTTGTGTTCTTACAGCTCAGTAAATGTCCAGACATTTTAAAAAATGAACTATTGAAATACAGCCTACTTGAAGTTCTTGGATTAATTAATTCACCGTATCAACAAAAGTTGCATGGGGAACATGGAAATGACCTCAAAGAAATTCTTCATCTTTAAGATTTAACATCCTGTATTCCACATGTTTCTCATGGCTGGGACCCAGTGACTTCACTGGGACTATGCATCCATAAGTAATACTGCACTACAGGAGCAGGTCTGTAAAAGCAAAATTGCTAGTGCTGAAGACAGAACACCCACACAACCTCTGGTTCAAGGCGGGGACCACCTTAGAGAAGCTCTCTCAGCCCAGCTGCATGGACAGGACAGTCGCCAGTTGCACCACAAGAAGTGCTCCCCCAGTGCACACCTTCCTGTTCCTTCTCCCCAGAGGGACGCAGTCCGTATGCTCTGAGGCTAAAATGGGAATCTGGATGTATTTTAGTCTAGCTTCTTCATGCATGAGCACTTTTCTTCCCTGAACATCACTCATTTGTTTTTAAGATGCCAGGGGGCTGAGCCAGCTGGGCTCCTGTGCCTGCCTCTGGTCACACAAGGTACTAGCAGCTGCACAGATATCTCAGCCACGTACTCGTGCTTCTGCCTCAGTACTGACCTGCTCTATACAAACACTTTAATTTAAAAAAAAAAAAAAAAGTAGTCAGGCTGAAGATGTAGTTCACCAACAGAAACAGATATAACCAAAAGTTATCCCTTCCATCAGGGGGAAAAAAAAAAAGTATTGCAGATAAAGAAAGAACGATTGAAAGACAAAAGTGTCTGTGAGACTGAGCACTCCCAGAAATATGGCCCTCATTATGTACATGCCGGCCAAGTATTAAGATAGATGGTGACTTTGAATTCCCTGAGCTAACCATAGGAAAACTATAGCCCAGCTTTACATACGCTCATGTCTCCATGTGCCCCTGTCCTATACTCTTCAGTGTACCTTGGCAGGGATGGACCTCTGCCCTTCTGTCTCCCATTCCTCTCCCCCTGCCCTTTTCTACCAGCTTATCATTGAGCTTCCTTTGCAAATATAAAGCAGAGAAGCAATTTTCTCCTCTATCACTCAGCAGTTAACTACTCACAAATGTTCTTAGGCAGAATCAAAGATAAATTCTCATTTTCTTACTCATAAGCAGTCCCCCTGTAGTCAACAGAATTGTTAATGCAAATTATTTACACGATATAGAGGTAAAAATAAAGGCTTGTTCCTGAAACAATCTTCTTAATTTCTCCCATTCCTGATGCTGGCTCAGAGTTTTGCAAATAACTAATATGGTTTTTCTTTATCTTAACACACAAATAGATGACACATGCATATTAGATATTTTTTTCCCTAACACAATATTCTGCTCGCATTATAATTCTTTTATAATCTGAGAAAATTTTCCACCCATATGCAACTGTGGTGTGCCTGACTGACTCCCAGCAGTACTTAGGAAGATTTTTCAGAGGAACAATGCTGATGTGAGGCTTGCAACAGGACAGAGCACCAAGAATCGCCTTCTTTGTAAAGAGGTGATGATTTAAAGGCACCATTTTGGCATATGCAAAGCACAGGAGAGTTCTCATCAGCATCCCATCTTCCAACAATATGCACAGATGGTGCAGAGGGAATTACAAAGCTTAAGAATTCAGACTGTGTTGTGCACATTAAATAAGGAACGTACAGTACTCGGTAGTGTGCAGGAGAGGAAATCTTCCTTCCAAAAGAGACCTGTCACCTTGACGAAGATGTATTGTCTGTCCTGCACGAACGTCTGCAACACCACTTAAATGCAGAACATATAATGAGTCCTGCAGTTATTGGAGGGAACATCCTGTTTTATTTTTCATAGAAGGCCTCACCCTGCTCTGTCTTGTACCAGTGCAAGGCAGGAGTCACTCCTCTGAAGTCCTTGGTGTTAAAGAGACATTTTCAAAATCAGAGCCACAATGCTTTTCTTCAAAAGAAGAAAGCATTAACTGCCAAACCTTCAGCCCCTCCAGTTCAACTTCCTTCCAGTGAGAATCACAGTTGTCACTTGGGCTTGTACATCTTCATGGACAATGGTAAACCTCTTCCGTGGTCAATGTAGCTATCCCAATGTCTTAACAGCATGCAATTAATTTATGCACCAAACCATGGCCAAAACACCTTACATATAAACAGGAAAATGAGAACTATCTTCTCCCTGTTTTCAAGATGGCATGGACCATCTGTGGGCTCTACTGTTCTGTACTAGTACTACATCCAACCAAGTCACTTGTAAACATGGTAACAAATGAGCACCATAGCCTAGAAGTGGTAACAGGAGAGAAGTGTTTAGCATTTTCATCCATACAAAGAGAGCGTGGATGGAAAAGGAGACTATTCTGTTCTAAAATAGTTTAATATGCAAAAGTACAGAGCATTGGGTACCCTTAGCTCTTGTTTGGCTGAATGGGATCTGAATGTGTTCAGGCTTTTATGCATGGCCTTTCCCTAAAGCATCAACTCACTTTCCGCAAGAGAACGGAAGTTAAAAGCCCGCCCGACTGCTAAAACCATAGTGCCAAGAAATATGCCTTCCATTAACTTTGGGACTGTGAAATGACACCTATTTGAAAAGGACAGGAAATTTAAACAATTTTTCCAAGCACTTTTTTTCTTTAGTATCCTACTGAGAACAATTTAACCTCAGATGCTGCAAAATCCATGCTTTATTACAAACTGGGAATTTTCTTTGCATGATGAGTTGCTCTTGCACACATTAACTGAGATTTCATGATTCCCAGTGTAGCAATTGGGTTAAGCAAGCACCTGCACTGCAAGATCTCCAAACTGGACCAGAGCAAGTTATGCTTATTTTGAGGGTATTGACAGTTAGTTGAAGCACAAACAGTGGAATAATCAATTCCACTTAGTCCTGATTCCACTTTTTAAAGACCCAGGTATTATTTAAATGTTTGTATTTATACCATCTGGGAATTAGGGAACTGCCATCTGGGAGTCAGGAGTCAAAACTCTTATATGGCAAGATATACAGTGAACCAGTTATGCTTTCTAGTAAATTCCTGTAAATGCTGGCCAACCTACAAAAATTTAACCCCAGTCGCAGTATAAGGTGATTAAAATGATATTACACATTTATCTTTTTCAACCTCATCTTGCAACATGGCAGCGTTTGCAGTGGGTCTGCCCCTGGTGTAGTATAACTGTAGTTCTGGTGTAAATAAGATAACCACCTTTAACATCAACTGTGTTGTACCTGCTTACACTGAGGCTGTTTTCCTAGGGAGTTCCTGTTTATATAATAAGCAACATGGTAGACCGGGGTGACAAAGGCACATATCTCAATGTTGCATTTACATTAGAACTAACATATTTATCAGGCTACAGAAAACCATACATTACTAAATCCCACAGTGTGTGGGAGAGAACAATATCGAAGGAAGCATCATGGTGCGTATTAGCAAGTTCCTGCCAGTGAAACCAGGTCACAAATCTCAGTGTGTAGAAACAGGAGTCTGTTGGCATTTCAGACAGTTGCCTCTGACCCTTCTCTACAACCCTGCCAATGCAAAGAAAAATCAGCAAGTGACCCAAAATATGCCACATCCATTTAAAACACGTGGTTTATTGGAGCATTGTACATCTACCTGATTGTCTTGTTGTCCTTCCCCGACTGAGCACAGAAACAGATTCACACTCCAGGACATATAACATTTGCACTTGCTCTTTGCACATCTGTAGCAAGAACAAGACCTGCTACTCTTTCCCTTGACACTTTTAGCNCCCAGCATTCCCAGTGCTACAGTGACCATACACCCAGTGTGACTGGCTAACAATAAGAGGCAAGGCCCATTTTTCAAGAGGGCAACCCTACTATGATTCACTCTTTCCCTTGACACTTTTAGCCTTAAAGACATCTCAGACGATAGATTGTTTTTGATCCTCAGTCAGTCAAATCCCCTGGTAAACAATCCTTGGTTTACCTCCAGAAAACACAGATGAACATTAGAATGGGCTCTGGATAACGTATTACCTAATGCTGTTCAAGGCTAGGAGAATTACCTGCTGGAAATTATCTGGAAGGGTCCTAATGAATACCACAAGCTTTCTGCTAAACAGACGTTCTTAGCCAGTCTAGAGAGATTCTCCCTTGGATCACGATTAATTGCTTGGATTTCATAAGGTGCACCAGATGTCAGGGTCAGCAAGTGCTCTTGCTGCTCCAGGAAAACTGCCAAAAATATTGGCTGGCTATATTCCAGGGGACTGACTTCATGCGGCAGCAAGATAGCAGTCACCAGTCCTCCTATAAAGGTTTTCATTTCAATCCCAATTTCTAAATGGTGAGAACTATAGATAAACAGGAAACAGAAGAGTTGTGCCTAGAGGGACACACACCTACCAAAATTAATTCAATCATGGCAAAGGATATTTAAGATCCTTCATCTGAGGCATGGCACAAACACTGGCCACGAAGAAAAGCAGACTAGAAAGTGAGGAAGATGTTTTAATTATTCCAAACCAGACATGAATTAGTGCCTTTGACTGTCTTTTGTCTGCCTGGAGAGTTCACTTTGGAAATTCAAATATAAGGTACTGCAGCTTTTTAACTGCAAGCTCTCCCACTGCCTGAGCTCAGCTCTCATCAGACTGGTAAGTCTCTTGTCTGGGAGAGCCAGAGAAGCTGCCCACCCCTTCCATCCCAGCAAATGGTGGTGGTGGCTCAAAGCAGAGCAAAGCAGGAACCCTGGTAGGAAGAGATGATTTGCTATGGCTACAGGAACATTTTGCCTTCTTCACCCAAGAATAAGGACTTTTTCCACTTTCATGGTTCAAAATTAGGTGATCTACATCTAAAACTACTCCCCAAGTTTTGTTACCAAAGTTTTTGGAGATGGATAGAGATGTCAGGTCAGTCTTTTCTTGTACCAAATCAAAGCTGTTTGTAACAGCAAGGACCAACTCAAAGTTATGTTTTGGAGGGACAGAAGGGTTTGAGGTGGGTAAAAAGGACAGCAGGATTAGGTCAGATAAAAATGTAGGACACACAAGCAGGAGCCAGAACATCAGCCAATAATGAATTTTTACCATTGTATATTGATAGCTTTTTACAACAGAATATGAAAGCCTATGAAAGAGAAAACCTGGAAGGGAACAGCGCAGAGAGCTGCTGATATGGTTGCTAAGTCTTTTTTGCAGTGGTTTAAAGCAGTTTCTATTGGGTTAAAAGCAATGCAAAGGGTAACAAGAGGCCATTTCCACTGCTACCGTGTGCCTACACCTTGGTGCTGAACCCTGGATAGAGTGCTTCGGCCAGTAGAGACAAAGTGTTCCTCCCAGACCTCCCAATATTTATTAGCTATTATCAGAGAGTCTGTCTTCAGTGCATCAGGCTGGTTTACCCCTGGAGAGCCTCAACCATCTGTACGTAAGTTTGCCATCAGGGAATTTGCTGTAGGTAAAATAAAGAGGAAAATATGCTTGGGGAAGAGTAGAGATGCCCTCACTGGAGAGCTTACTTTCACTGTGGAAAAGTCATCCATTTCCTCTAATGTTCATGACTCATTTACTGGACTGTATTATTTTTAGTTTAGGTGGCCATTAAAGATGGGATTATAGGAGCTAGGTGTATGCCTGAGTGCTATTCCAACCACTTTTCCTTGACACTGTGAATTGATATTCCAGGCATCATTAGATGGTTTGTACTCTAATGGGTAGAGAGTTCTGTTAATAAAAATATACTTTACACATAGCCTTCATGTTAGCCTTTTTTTGGCTCATTTATGATTGACTTTAAGCCATTTGGTTCTCTGAAAGAGACCTCAAAATATCCATTGCTTTTTCAGATGAAACAGGAACCTTCTATGAATTACGCCTCTAAAAAGGAAGAACAGTGCCAAGGGAATTGAGCATTTCATTCTGTAGTTGCCCAGACATATCAAGCTGTAAACTTCAATAGACATCAGCTAATAGGTCAGTATCAAAGGGCCATAAAAAATTAAGGCCAGTAATCTACCCATTCACAAAGGAAAGGTAAGCAGCACTCACAGTGCTAAAGGTTTGCACTACAATTTATGACTCAATTTTAAACCATTTCATGATGGGCTTACTGTAGGTTTTCAGTATGTTATTTAAGACTAAGCAGTCAAAAATAACAGCATGTGTGCTCTACAGAGAAAAAAATCATAGCAATAACATTTCATCATCAGGGTAGTAGAAATATTTGTATGTGTACAGTTAACAAATCCCTAGCATCCTGACTTTCCACTAATGCTTGCTGTTAATGTTTTACTTCATACTTGTTTCCTGCTCGATTATTGTAATGGCACATTAAAATGGAAGCAAATTCTTGAGGTCATCTAAGACATCACTCGATTTTTTTAAGAGAATGGACTGACATTTCACATCAGGAGGGAACAGATCAAATTGATTAATTGTTTTAATCAATTGGTATATTAGTTGGAATGTGCTATTGCTTAACAACCATCAGGAGAGATAATTGCATTATTAACACTAACAAGATATTTTACAGAGTCAGGTTTGCATTCCTCTAAATATTACAAATACAGTTAATACAAATATTTCAACACAGCTCTCAGATCTGCAGCTCTGTAATGTCTGGCTGTGACTAGAGCATGGTCCATGAAAGCACTGCCATGAACTGAATGTTTGATATTTCATTGATCACGGGCCCATGAGTGACAGGCAATAATTCCGGTCTAATCCATGCTCCTGCCCCAAGGCAAGACCAACAGCATCTGCACTGTTTCCCAACCTGGTATAAATATCCTGTTTGTTGACTGATGATTTCAAGTAATACTAGTTTGCTGCTGGATTTCTCAACAACTTTAAAGAAACATCCAAATGCATCATCCTTTCTTCCTATGACAGTCACCTTCAAGACAGCCTGCCGTCAAGATTGATACCAATAGTATCTGTAGTGCTGTAATTATTTGGACAGTTATTACACTCAATTTCTGTATGAAACAGCAATATGAAATCACACACATTCAATGAACTAATTTAAATTATAGATCTCAGTCTTAGAAATACAGTGTTAAGACTCTAGATTTGAGAAACATTTTATACAGAACACATTTAAATTACCATGGAGCCCTGGCCTTTAAAACCTGGGTTAGTTTTTGGCTGGCCAGAACAACTATTCTTTTTTCACATCTGTGGACCTTCAAGACAATAGATTTTGTTCCAGCTTGCTTTTAAAATATTCTTAGGTTGGTAATTGTTTTTAAAATAAACTGAGGTGTGGCGGAAGGGCCTTGAACTGGAAATTTTAATAGAATCATATCTGAGATGTCTGCTAACAAACAATTGACAGCATAGCAAGGAGCAAAATGCAGCCCCATAGTCTCTCAGTGGCAACGAAAAACTGAAGTCACAGTTTTAAACTCTGATTGAACACTGTCATCTGGTGGCAATTTGAGGAGAGTACAAACAGACTCTAATCTGGGGTTTGTTCCACAGGCTTCTTCTATTTGAAGAGGTTGATTTTAATAATCAATTAATTTGCTTTAAATTTCCTAGAACTGAGCCCAACGTCTGGACTGTTCACATCATTAAAAAGGAAGCTTGGCACCACAGATCCTGCTAGTTAAGCCAGAAACCCGTTACCACAAATTACAACTTAGATTGGAAGCAATGCCTTAATATTTCAGTTTTGCAGACCATCACAGGCTCTTACAGCAACCCAGCCAAGAACTCCTACTGGGCACAGAGCAAATTTTTGCAGAAAGTTCAGAGAAAGATGTGGAAGACATTAGAAATTTAACAAAATGAAAAATTCACATGCTACACACAGGTTGTATCTTACTTAGCAAACTGCTGAGCTGGCATCTCTCTTAGCAATTCAATCAGTAAATGTGGCTGGGAAAACTCATAATAAATGTTTTTAAACATGAAAAACCAGCTCAGCTATTTCAGCTTTCTAACAGCAAGGAGACACTACTGTTGGAAATATTTCTGGTTTCTAATTTCAGTAAAGATCTCAGCAGAGAAGTTTATGATCGAATATCTTTAAGTTCCCTCTTTACTCTATTGAAAGAGCCATTCTGTGATTCTGTAACTCCAAGTATGTACCTAAATACTCGTTGTGCAGAGAAACCCTAGGGCTGTACAATGACCTACACCACAGCCCTAAAGAACAATGTGCAAGCCTGACAAAGTCAGTTTTCCAACCAGAAATTGGACAGAAATGTATGTGGAGTCTTACATATATGGTCTCAGTAGCAACAGGCTTGCTGCCAGGAACTCTGGGTCCTGACTGAGTTCAGACCCAGACAGGTTCAGTCTGCCCTAAGTCTCTCTGGCAGACTGTCCCTGGTGATGCCACTCAGGGGCCTGCCAGCAGGACTTTTTGGGAATGAGCAGTTTACTGCTCTCTGGACAACTGATGAAATTCCAACATGTAGGACCCCAGCAAGCTGCTGCTCTGACTGATGCCTGTTATTTTGTTGACTGAAGGAACTCAGCAAGTGATAACAAGTATTAAGACAGGGAAATAGTGGCTGTCACTGAAGGATCCAGGGTGATACAAGTACTCCGCATGCATCTTGAGCAAAGCATGCTTACAGCTCTGACACAACAGAAGTGCAGGTAAATCTAACTGTAAATAAAAATTAAAAAAAAAGTAAAACCCAAACATAAAAAAAAAAAAACTCCTCTGCTTATTCAGAACAGCATGGAAACAAAGACCAGCAGAATAACCAGGGCCAGACACCCAGCTGTGCTGAGCATGAAGATGGAAGAGGACCTGGTAGCTCCGAACCAGCCAATTCCATCATGTAAAATCAAAAGAGGATTTAAAAGAATTATATACCTATCACCTGCAGATTTATTAAAATAGGCATTTGTAGTTCTAGGCATTTGTATTTCTCTTGTCACAACAGAATAGACAGGAAAAACAGTTGTGATAGACTAGAATAAGCATCAAAGGGTTAGTCTCTAGGTTTTTATTGTGGTAGGACAAACATCAAGGTTCTTATTTGGTTTCTCTTCATGCGAATTTTTGCCTGGAATTAGAGGTTTGTGGGACAGACAGAAACATAACTAGAAAAATTAGCCCTACATTTGTCTTTTAGATTTCTGGCCTTGACCATATACACAGGATTGTTTGCTGAAAACTAAATCCCCTTTGGTAGAATTAGGTAGTTATCATTAACAGTACGGTCACAGCAGAACTGTAGGAGGGAAAGCCATGCAGTTTACCATTTGATACTACTCTCTGGCAGGATGAACACACTTTTCACTGGCAAGAATAAATTTAAGAATTTGTATTTAACTTTCCCTGCTAAGGAAGCTGATAAAGTTTCAAATTAAGGTTAATTACATAGGATACAGCTCAGTTCTTATGTGTAAGATTTGGCCAAGATTAAGACTAAACCCAGTCCATTACTAGTTACTATTTGCTCTTTAAGGTCACTACACAAGTAACTGCTGTTCCTGAAGAACTAGTTAGTGGTAGAGCAGCATTTGATTGAAAATAAGCAGGAGACTGCATGAGATATAGGGGAACCTACTCCGCCTGGAACAATGGCAATAGGCTAGTAAAAGTAATGAATTTGTTCACAGCCATTTTCCAAACACGGGGAGCTGTCAGGTAACTTAAGGAAAGCATGTTAAATAGGTACATGTCTTGCCTGGAAGTTTGGGGTGGGTGGGTGTTTTGTTTTTGAACAAACCCTTCAAGTGAAGGAAAAACAAGTTGCAAAGACAAACTTGGGATATGGAAAAGAAAACACTTAGACTCATAGAATCATACATTTTGGAAAAAGGCCCTTGAGATTGAGTCCAACCATCAGCCCTGCTCTGCAAAGGTCTCCCCTACACTGTATCCCTCAACACCACATCTGAACGACTCTTAAACACATTCAGGGATGGTGACTCCACCACCTCCTTGGGCAGCCTGTTCCAGTGTCTGACCACCCTTTCTGTGAAAAATTTCCTAATGTTCAGCCTAAACCTACCCTGTTGCAACTTGAATCCATTCCCTCTCACAGGTAATTAGAGATAAAATGAGAAGAGACCAGCACCAACCTCTCTACAATGTCCTACTTCATACATGAGACACAGGCAATTGTTCCGCAAACAATTTTTCTTGCTTCTGGCAAGAAGAGGATCCAGTGAACAAGAATGAGAGTTTTGTATGTCCATATTACCAATGTTAGTACAATCAAGAAAAAAAAAAGTGTTTATAGAACTTGGGGAACATCCACTCTGTATTTGATGACAGTCCAAGAAGCCCATATGAAATGTCAAGCAAGCAACAGAGTCCTGGCAGAAAAGCTAGGTTACAAAGACTCCTTTGGCTTAAATTACAAGGAAGAACAAGAAAAATATGAAGACTAAAATTAGAGTCAGCATAGACAGCACAGACATTAATGATTTCAGGTGAAGCACATTATTTCAACTTAATAATATGGAGGTCAAAACAAGTCCCACAAAAGATAAGAAAAAGTCCCCATACACTCTGGAATGCTGCTGAAGGCTCACTATACTATGTTACTTTCCAAGATAACCAAGTAAATTAAGAAGGTAAGTAGTGAGTTGACACTAAGACATCAATCACTTTTCCATATCTTGCTTCCCAGCACTTGGCTACATCTCCATTTGGGCAGAGAGATTGCATGCAATATCCAAGTGCCTTCATCAAATTGATAATGCACCCAGAGCCAGAATCATGGGTGCTTTATAATGGTTTGTCATTTATATTTTTTGAAGTAGGGATAACTATATAAATATGACGTCTCTGTGGAGTTCACACTATTAAACACTAGTTGGATACATCCATGAAGTCATCAGCATCTGGTCTTGTTGGGAGTGAAAACAGTACAGCCTAAGTATCCAGTCATTACTCTGGACCCTCCCTCTTCTTCCAGAAATGCTTGCCACAAGGTAGTAGAATAAAACAGTCATACATCAAATATGAAAGTCATATTAATAAAAAAACGAACAACTTGACACTACACTGAGGTTATCTTCCTCCTTGACTGTTATGTTATAATTACAATATAATTCATGACAAACAGCATGATTGCTGTCATTGCAGCTAATGCCTTTCAGAGAGCTGAAGGCTTGATTCTCTAAGTTAAGGTTTATTTGATTTTTTTTCTTGCACATTTGAGCAATATGACTTTCTTTGATCACATAAAGCTTTTCACATCAAAGGGAGAAAACGTGGTCCTTTCTGCCAAGACCCTAGCCTAGCTGCTCCCCATTCGCAGTAGTTTGCTCACCTCCAATTGAGGGTGATTTTAAAAAAAAAAAAAAAAAAAAAANAAAAAAAAAAAAATATATATAGTCTGCAAGACAACTCCCACAGTTGTTTAACTGCAAGAGTACTGATTTCTTAGGGGCTGGCTAGCTGACCTGAGACAGCACCGCGATTAACCCAAGCTTGGGTGTACATCACAGCTTGAGCACTTCAGCATTCAAACGTCTGGCAAAATAGCCAGATGCCCCTGACTCAGAGGTGTTACTGATATTAGCATACAACACTGAGCATAGGATCAAGGAGTAGCTCTAGTTGGAAGGGAGCACCAAAGGTCTCCAGTCCAACCTCCTCCTCAAGTAGGGCCAGCTGAGAGATCAGACCAGGCTGCTCAAGGCTTGATCCAGTTGGGTCTTCAAAGCCTCAAAGGATGAAACCTGCTCCAATCCCTTACTGTCCTCATGGAATTCCTTATATCCAGCCAGAAAACCTTCTGGGGGGCTGCTGTCAGCTACACCCAAAACCATCTCTCCTCCAAGCTAAGTAGACCATAATCTGTCAGCCTCTCCCCTCAGGGCAAGTGCTCCTGCATAACCAATATGGTGGTTCTCCTCCAAACTAGTCCCAGATTATTATCATCCTTCTCATATTGGTGCAGAGGGGGAAACAAAACTAGATGCAGTACTCAGTTATTGATCAAATAAAGTGCTGAACAGGGAGATTAATCACTCCCCTGGATCAGTGTACACTCCTGGTATGGCTGCCCAGGATGCTGTTGCCTTCCTCTGCTGTCAGGACATGCTACTGCCCATGCCCAGCTTCCTCTCCAGAGAGTATTGTTGCAAGGATTTATTCCTTCCCAGAGTTATCCCTTGTTTTTGTCCTTGTTCAATTTCATACGGCTCAACCTTTGCCTGACTAGAAGATCTCAGGTTGGGGAGGCAGGGAAAGTTAATTATCCAGCTACAGGACTCAGTTTTTCATGCATAAGTTTTATATGTAGACTTTTTTTCTGAAAAGAAATACCATTTATACAAGATTTCCAATGACTGTAAATCAAAATAGAGGTTGTACTGAGTTGGAAATTCCCATACTTCAGGCAGACATCTAGAGCTGCTTTAGTAATAAGTGCTTCCACCTCTTTGACCAAAGCAGAAACCAAAGCTGTTCAAATATTTATCCACCTTCAGAAGCAATAAGCAAGGGTGCAGTATCTCTTTAGTTTTGTACCCCAAGAGACACACACATTCAGAGTGCCAAGGGATTCTTTTTGCCTTCATTCAATATTAACCATAGCATATTGTACCCAATCACAAGTACCTCTCAACATCTTGTCAGAGAGCTACCAGCTGGCTTGTAGCACTTCAGCTGTGCTGACAGTTTGTCCATAACCCTCTAAGCCATCAGGGAGCCTAGATGATCCATCCTTTACACACTGAGATACCATGTCAAACCACTTGCTTTTGACTTAGTCACAAATGGTTCCTCCAGGGAAAATCTTAAATGAAATTTCTTCTCTGTAGCTGGTATTAAATGAAGGTACTGAAATCCCCTGTGCTGCCTTTCCTGTGGGAAGAAGCCTATGACCTGATTTGGGAATTACCCCTCAGTGTTGGTATGGCAAGGCCATCAAACTCATAGCCGAGTGTCTTTTCCCCAGCTTGCCCTTACTTAGGGTCAGCAGTTATGACACAGAAGACCCTAGGCAGCTAAAAATCAGTTTTGTAGTCTGACTTAACCTGCTTCTCCTGGAGTGCCTCACAGTAGAGATGCTGGGGTCTATCGTGAAGGTCCACATGAAGAAGTGGGGGTCCCAGCAGAAACAGTGCCTCTGCATCCTAATGGCAGCAGGAACTCCACTGGAAAACAGTTCCAAGGAACTTTTCTTCATGCACAGCAGAAGCCCACAGTCCTTGACCAATGGTGTGATTTCACAGACAAGAGCATGAGTGACTCCTCACGCAGAGCAGCCACATGTTAAAACTTAAAAAGCTGCATCTGAAACCCAGATAAGTTTATGGGTTGGATAGATATGCAGGCAGCTTTAATCATCAATATAAACAAGTTTTCAAACAATCAAGTAATTAATGGCTATGTGTCATTAAATAAGTAATCCACAGTGCACTGGACTGAAGGAGCAGGCAGAAAAGAATATCCTAATGCACAGCCAAGACTTTGTCAGTTTTGATCTCTGGGTTCTGATCCAGCAGCAGAGATCCTGGCTCAGTATATTTAGATCTCAGATGCATGATGCTTAAGCTGCCATATGCTATGACTAGGGTTGGGAACTTCCAAAAATAATTTCTAAGCACAAAGGATATGTGCATTTAATCAGCTCCTCAACATCTGTTTCATAACATTGCATAACTTATCTGTCTGGTTCATCAGTTTAGTTCCTCCTCTTTGCAGCAATTGATCAACCAGGACATTGACAAGTTAATAACTCTGTTTTCTTCTTACCATACCCCTTTTGGAGTGTTTTGTCTCTCGTGACTAAGCAAGTGAATAATATAATTCTGCATTGCCCTGGGAGCGTGAACTGAGATCCGAAATTCCAGCTTTTGATGAGAGATTTGTACAAGATCTTTGCAGGAGTGCCTAAGAGAACTCTGCATCAGAAATAACTTTTCCATTAAGCTAGTCACATTACAATTTACCTTCCAAATACTCAAAATGAAAGTGCCCCTCGTTTTCTTATAAAGGCCATGTCCTGTGATGAGATCCAGCATCTCTTCACAGCTATCAGAGCCACATCTTAGCCAGACTAAGGGACTAAGCAGACATCTCCCTTTTCCAAGGGAGGGAAACCCAGGCAGACAAGCTTGAAGACAACCAGTGCCCAGGGAACCAAAGCTTGCTTGCAGACACTTGCAGCTTAAGAAATATTATTCTTGGCTTTACAAAAAATCAAGGTAATCCCAGAACCTAATGCAGGCAGATACAATAAAAACCGTACTGTCAGATGAACTATTTCATAGAATCATAGAATGTAATTGCCCCAACACTATTAAGCAGTAACAAGTAGTTGAGGAGGCTGTGTCAGACTACATTTGCATGACTTGCTTATTATTGCCATTAGTCACAAAACCTCCATGGGACCCTCACACAGTTTGACATCCTATCTGAATGCCATCAGCTATACAGACAGGGAGACATCCGTGTCAAGACTGACAGATCACGACCACCCCTTCTCTCTGCCAGCATCTGCTAGAATTAAAGAGACAAAACACAAATTTAAACTCTGCTTGCCAGCAAAGACCCTTGAGATATTTCATGTCATCTCAAAGTATGATTGACCCTTAGGAAGCTGAAGCAGCACAGTATGTACAAACTGGTATTGAAGCAGGTCCAGCATGTAGTCCAGCTATAAACCTCCAAGACAATCTTTGGCAACAGGTTTGTCTCAAACCCTCCTCTCCTCTTTTGTCAATCATCTCTACCATATCCCCTTTCACCTATATCTTTAGAAAAGAATAACCCCAAGCATAAGTATCTCTGCAGGTTCGCAGCATGGAGTCTGGCACATTGCTACAGATACAGCATGAAAAGTGTTCTCGTGTGCTTTTAGAATATTTAAGTTAGATTTGCAAAAGAACATATGTGAGTAAAAGCACAAGATGACACTTCAGTCAAGTTAAAGAATGCAAACTTTTTTTTTAAAAAGAGAAAAAAAGGCCTTGTTCATACATTGCATGATTCAGCTGTAGAACTTATGGCCAAGCAATTAGCAAGATTCAAGAGGCGGGATATTTCTGTGAATATCCAGAACTTCCTTTAGTTACATATTTAGTTATAGTCTTTATATATTTTTACACTGTTAAATTCTCCATTTCAGGATTTAGGCTAATTCTAAATTAAATCTTATTCTGATCTTATGTACTTCTGCATTTCATACATCTGCCTATGGATCATTTGTACTGGCTACATCCAGGGATGAGACACTGAATAAAACGGTTTTCTATACACCAGAACATCTGTAGAATGTAGAGGTATTCATAAAATAAGTGAACAGAAGTAAAAGAATGTTAGCTTCATGCAAATAATGAGCAGAACAGGGGACTGAGGAGTTAATTTTCAAACCTTGGCTCTAGCCATTTCTTAAAAACCAATTCAAAAACACAGAGCTGTGATGCATTTTCATGCAGAAAACAATTGAAACGACCAAGGGTCTACCTCCATCCCAGCTTATGTGCAGCTTATGCTGAAGTCAAACTTCTGCAGATGCCCCCAACCAGGACCAAGTTTCAGTGTGTTTTGCTACACACAAAGTAAACTATCCTTCTTGTGCCTTAAGCCCTCTGTTTACTTTTTCTTCCCATTACTCTCTAGTATCAAATTAAAATACAGCTCAATAACTGTAGCATGCTATGACAGCTTAACATTTCTGCCTGTCTTGCCCTTTTAAAAGGGACACTATTCTGAAAATAGAGTGTGCCTGCGTTCCAAACATCGCTCCTCTTAAGGCATTCCAAAGTCACCTGCAAGTGCAGAGATCATCATGTGATTCTTTCCTGCCTACACATTGCTAAAGCAGCAGCAAAACTTCACGGTATCCCAACAGGGAAGCGTTTAGGCTTTTTCAGCTCAAGAACAGACCACAGCCCACTTGGACAACCCTGCCCTAAGCCCTTTACTCAAGGACCCTTCACTCATGATGATTCTTGAACCCAGACCTCAGTCGAGCTAATCACCACATCAGCACTGGATTACAGCTGTGGCACAACACATCTGCCATTCAGCATCAAAAGATGTCCAGGTGTGGTTAGAGGTGACTGTGGAACAGTTACTCAAACTTCACTTACAGAGACTTTATTTTTCCAGGGAGTTATGCAGATTTTATCCACTAGAGTTCAAAATTCAAAGCCTCAGGCTTGCAAGAAGGATGCCAAGCACTCCTAGATAAAGCATAATATCTTGCCTAGCACTGTCCTGAAATACTTCTCTTACTAGTTGTATGCAACAATAAAAAGAGCTTAAAGGAGCAATACATCGTAAAGAGCATGATGATCAGAACGTAGTATTGCTATCAATAATAAAGGGGATAAACTCAAATATACATCCCTCAAAAAGAGGCAAGGAGAGGGATGGACATACCATACAGTGCTTTGAAGCCAGCTTCATAAATGGAAGACAGCTGTCAAACTGCAATTCAGTTTATAGCTTGTTCAGCAGGTGTAAATCATATTTTTCCTCACCTTTTATAGCTTTCAAGGAGCTACAGATGTTTTCTGAAGCCTTCAAATTGATCCATTCCCTGAGAATTGAAGCCATTCAAAGTTGAGGTGTATGGACTTTGATTTCTTCTGGCTCAGATAAGCTATAGTAGTCCAGGTTTAATTAGCATGCGAGTTCCTAAGGGAAATAAGGCCCTTTATAGTTCTTATTTTACTGAAAACTGCATGCCAGATGCTGTGGAAATCCATATGAACTGTGCCAAAAATAAGGAAAGAAAATAGAAGAATAATTATTACAACAGAATCTTCAATGAAATCCTGGAGTCTTCTGCTTTTTTGAGACTTCAGAAAAATAATAGTATATACAGTTTCATAAAAATAGCCAGTTACTTTTCACCAATTTGAAGTTTTCTTTAAGGACTGATGTTTTACCAGGAGCCTGTATGTCTCATTCAACAGAGCCAAACAGCTGTGCACAGCCGCATGAGCTTCCAGGACACCCTCCCAAGGCTCAAATACCCTCTGTCAGATTTTTTTAGCTGGCTCTGTATTTCCACTTTGACCTGTAACAGACACCACAGATCACACAGAAGTACTCCGAGGTCCCATGAGCAAGTCAGACCATCCTGTTCATGATCTCAGGGCTGGCAGACCTTAGGTGAAGAGAGTGATGTCAGACCTCTTTGCCTTGCCCGAGAGCATAAATAGTCAGGAAAGTCTCATCCAAGCATTGGAAGAAGTCTACACAATACCCTGGTACTGGTTTTACCATAGTAAGAGGATAAACCTGTCCCAGCATACCCACATACATACAGCATTTTTTATGTGACTCAGAAGTCTATATGGGCCTTATAACCTTCAGTTCTACTATACTGTATGTAGCAGAAAAGTAATATGGAAAAAAGAATCATGACTGAGATAAAACTGGAAGATAAGGACTCTTATTCTATAAAAATCCTCTGGAGTTATGTGAGCATATTCATTTGGTTCAGAACATTGAAGTATGTTGCCCAAAATGTGTACTTTAGGACAGCAAAATGTTATAGTATATGATATTATTTTTGTCTATTTCTAGGCCAAAAACTATGCACAAGGAGAACTTCTTACAGAGGCTAACAGAGGAAATAGTACAGTCTGTACAGATGAAACACCTGTGTTGGACTACCTGCTCTCAGTGCCAAAAGAGGTTGTTAAACATTAAATGGTCATGTATTGGCCTGCCTGGAGGAGCTCACACTACAAACAGCCACAGTGATATAACGCTGATATAATCCCGAAGGAAGCTTCTCATTGAAGAAGTATATTAAAGCAGAAGCTTAACAGCATTTAGACTAAAGCATGCTAAGAAAGGTCTCACCAAGACAGGTGTTTTGTCAGCTTTCCTTAAGCTGTTCCAAATGGCTTTTAGCATACAGGCACATATAATTCATATTAAGTGTAACTTGGGTGCCACCTAATCTAAATTCACATACTCCAGTTCACTTCTGGCTCATTGGGAAGGAGATGCTTAGGTTGCTTTGGAAGAACTCACTTGTGTAGGATCCTTTACCACAATACTGTGAGTTTTTCTGCTCCCTCATTTTCTGAGGTCAGCCTCCAACCACAGAGGCTACAGCCAGCTGAGGGGAGGTGCTGCTCTCCACCAACAGAGGATCTCCCTCTAGTGTCAGAGGGTTCCTCCCAGCAAAGATCTGTGTAGGCAGCAACAACACTTCCTGCTGTCTCCAGCATTTCTTGACTTGCACACGCATCCTTTCAGACTTTTTTTACCCAAGATTTTAGGGAGTTTGGTAGGGCAGGGAGCATGCCTTCTTTCCTCCATCTCCTCTGCTAGGTAGAAAGCAGGTATCACCTGCACAGAAACCCAGAATAGGAAAGCATCAAGCAAGAAAAGCCAAACAAGAGCACCCAGGGCAGCAGTTCTGCAGATATGGGTAACCTTTACCAGGGTACCAGTCAGCTAAAGACTTGCAAAAGCGTGTTACAGCTCTGCATCTGGGAACACTAGCACCATTTAACAAGAACTTAAACACAATTCAAAAGCTATTTCCCAGTACTCAGTTCTATCCTCCAAGACTGAAAGTAAGAGAAATTACTGGATCCTTTTAAGGTAACTTTAAGGTCACTTATGCAATATTAGCAGGATTTCAGTAGGAGAACAAGATGAAGAAAGAAATAGTGAGAGAATGTGGGAAACGGAGACGGTAGTAGTCCAAGGATGTATCAGGAAGCAAGGAGGGGGTCCCAGAACCTGACTAGACAACAAAAAGCCCAGGAGGTTTAAAAAAAAGTCTGCATCTAGGCTGCTGCCACAGCTTAGCAGGAGTTCTCACTGCCACTGCTAGTTAGACATGGAAAAACTATACACAGTCTTCCAGTTGTAGTTCAGCAATTCACAAGCAGTTGTCCCACAGGTTTTATTAGAATAGTCATGTGCCTGCTGGATTCATACCATTCAGCAGATGCTCTTATTCTGCATTGTTGTTCTTGGCTTTGCAATTGATTACAGTTCCTGGATGTAGGCAATCCTCTGTATTACCTGATGCTGCTGAGTTTCTTCCCATATTTCCCCCAGAGCATAGCTGTTTGCCTTTTGGTCTCACACTTCCCCAGCAAGCTCTACTGCCAGTGTAAGAACCTACTGGATGCCAAGGCAAACACAACATTGGGCTTGTCTTGGTGTTTTGTTTCAGCCCTATACTGAGCTTATGAGACAAGACCAGCTCACATCCACTTTTCCTCACCTTAGTTAACAATTGCAGTGATTCTTAAAGACTAAGATTCTTCACAACTTTTCGCTCCCCCGAGTCCAGTTCAGTTGCACCACAATGGAGAGCCAGCATCAATTATTTATATTCATTGGTCTGAACATGACAGAGTGACAGATTCTCTGCCTCCCGACTGCTACCACTGCTGTAAGCACTGGAGAGATGAACAAGCCATAACCTCACAGCGTAACATCCCTAATGCTTCTTCACACTCTATTTGCCAGCAACACCTTAGTAACTCCTCTCTTCAACTTTTCTCCAAGCCCTTGCAACAGCACAGAATGATAATGTATAGAGCCCTTAGAACTCCTCAGATACTTAATAGCCACTACCAGATTTGAGACTGGCCTCCTGTCCCACAGCAGGATGCCATCAAATGCTTACCTTCCAGGGCACTCAGCTACTCCCTACATTTGACTAATCACTCTTTTTCTCATTTACAAATGGGCTTCAGTAGCATACTTATGTCAAACAAGGCAAGCCTCATATCATCCTTACATACCTTATCCCACAGCTTCTCAACCCAGAACACCCTTTTCCTCCAGAAGGCATAAACACCAGACCAACACACATACCTTCCTTCTCCAACCTACCCTCTTCCTTTATACCTTAGCTGGCAGCTGCCATTTATTGCCCCATCGTTATCTTAATTAGATCTTTCTGAGGCATGCTGTGGGCTGAGTGAGGTTCCATGGTACTCTGCTGCTTCCTGGGTCAAAATCACAGTCCTTGCAAAGTTACTCGTTGTTAGGAAAACTCCAAGCCAAAGGGGTTAGTTGACATCTAGCAACATTTGGAGGTGGGATGTCTCCTTCAGTTGTCATTTTTCTCAGGTGATGAAAACTGAGTATAGGGACTTTGTCCTGAAACTACTGCAGCTGTTATACATTATGATATTCCTTTTCCATCACTTCAGGGAAAAAAAAAAAGTTTTTAAAAGTCATCAATGATAAGATGCAAGTGTTGCTACACCTGTGGAGGAACAGCAGTTTGCAAGAGTACCTCAGCAGTGACAGGTGACTAATAGACAACTACAGTGCTTGTTGATGTAGATAAAGAACTGCCATAGTAACTATAGCACACCAAGTAAAATCCTTCATGGCTGGAACACCAAATAGGAAAAGTCTCAATTCTGTTGCAGCCATTAACTTTAATAGGCAAAACAAGAGTTTCGTTCCTACTTTAAGAGCAGTCTTGTAGCACTGAGGAATGAGATTTTCCAGTTTGTCAGAAATTCAAAGTCTTTTAAGTTTTCCTTTCTAACTGGAACGAAGACTCAGAGTTTGGTAACTTCCTGCAGAAAGGAGGTGTTCCAAAGCAGTTCATCCTGACTTTTCTGAAAAAAAACTAAACAAGAAGTCACCTTGAGTCCCCAAGGCTTTTCTCTGCCTTTCAGTCCTGGGAGATCCCCTCCAGGTAGCCTTTATCCTAGAGGAGTGATCTCAAAGGTCTGTTTCAGTTCAAGAAAATTCTGCCTCTCTTTGGAGAGTTGAGGTCACCTATGCAGGGTCATGATTTCTTCTAAGTTCTCATTCATAGCTCAAAAAATCTCCATCCTCCTACACATTCATCTGAGCTCTAGCGCTGATGTTAAACAAAGCTGTTAAGGATTTATGAGCTGTAACCTTCTGAATTCTTCCCTCTGCAACATGGAAGGTTATAAATAGAGCAGGAGACTTCTAAAAGTTTCATGTCTTAACCAAGTCCTTTAACTGGCTGAATACTGTGTCCACACAGAGGATTTCTACTTTGGGCTTTGACTCTTTTGGTTTCAAGCTGACATTCTGTTCTTGCTGGGGAACCTCCAAAACCCAAAGCTTCTCCAATCCTATGAAGGCCAGCTTCAGTACTAGCCTTAACTACTTTTGCAAAGCTTCAAATGTTTCATACGCCATTTCCTTCCTTTGGATCTTCACTGATCCCTGCAAGCACTTCCACTTTTTGTCCCACCTCATCTCAACAGGAATATCTCGGTTTCTTTCCTTGAGGACTGGACCTCATTTGACTGTAACACAAATTCCTAGCACAATTCCCAGTGCAGACCCACACTTGTTTCAAGAACAACATTTCCTTATACTCTGCACCTTCATCTACAGATGATTAACACACACAGCATGTCACACACACAGACCATATGCATGGGTACAGGTGATTCAGACAAGCAGGGATCTCGTTTCTGTTCAGTGAAAGAGATATCCATAGGAGAAGGGGCTCCACCCCTACAACTAGGGACAGTGCTCACTTTCTGATGGTGCTTTCTCAGTCATTTCTCAGTCATCTCAGTGTCATCAGGTTTCTCAGTGGCAGCCTAGGTTTCTGCTGGGTGTCCTTCAAGCACTCCTTCAGCCCCTTAGTGCCAGGTAGCACAGTAACAGAGGTTGGCTCTAGGCTTGTGTGGAGGATGACAAAAGAATCAATGCATGCTTCACTATGCAAGGCAAACAGGGAGCTCTGCCCACCCAAACAGAAAGATTAGTTTTGTTGGCCTCCACCACACTTGACACTGCCCATGGGCATGATCCCAAGAGATGTTGCTCCTCTGAGTAATGAGCTATGCCCAAGACCATCTGCATACAAATTAACAGAATTCTCTGGCCTCCAGAATTTTTTTCCACCTGCCTGTCTGCCTCTGGTCTGAGGGCTGTTGAATTCTCTGCTCCTTTCTAGCCTTGCCAAATGTCTCCTGATTATCCCTCAGTTTCACTTAGCTGCCTCTTTCTGCTTGTTTTTTTGGTCATTGTCCCACTAGGCAGGTATTTCAATCCGTTGCTTACCAAAGCTACCTTCAGGCACAACAATCGCTCCTTCCTGTGATTCTGACCCCTTGGTGACAAGGATGGTAGAAGTCCCATCCCCTTGGGCCTTGTCCACCCTATCATCACCCTGCTGAGAGAGTCTGTGATTGAGTACCCTTTCCAGGGAGATAAAGGTGGCTCTTGGAGTCAGAATTCCCAGCAAGAGGGCTGTACCAGGAAGGACATGCACATGCCACTACAATCTGCCAAACATCCTTGCTGGTGCAACCAAGTGAGGGAAGAGAGAAAGGGCTCTACAGCCGATGGGTTAGCGACCAACTTCCAGGTCTTCTGAATCCTAAACCACATCCTGTTGTCTCTTCACAGGTCATTCCCCAGCTTCTGGGACGCTGCCTGCTTCCAGCCTAAGATACCTGGTGGCCCTTGGATGCGTGGAGACTCTGCCCATGCAGCAGCTGGGCACAGACTAATCAAACACCTGCGGTTAAGTAGGCAGTAAGGGCATAACACACCTAAGCACAGGACACTCCCCCTAGAGAACAGAAATGTGTTTTAAAATATGGAAATACCTAACTGCTGTCTGCTGCAAACCTCCTTTTGTGTTGCCAAATGAAAGCAGCCATGGGGGCCTCACATAGAGGCTGCTGGCAAGATCAGAGCCCAGACAGTCAGCACCCTCTTCCCGGTGCTGCAAGGACTTCCTGCCTCAGAGCGTGGGGAGCAAAGAAGCACAGGACAAGGCCCAACCCTCACTGGGGCCAGGGCTCACGGCAAACAGCTGGTCCTGCATGGTGGAGCTGGGACACAACACACCGAGTCCTTAGATTGAACAGTGCTTATTTGCCAGAGCCAGCTCAGATTAGACACAAATTTAAACACTGAGGTGATGTCTATGCAGCTGGGCAGATAAGCTCAAAACAAGCTGCACTTTCTCTGCTGGCCAAAAGAAAGGGGGAACAGCCCCATCCCAGGGGTACACTTATGTAGACAGAGCTCTCCCCACTGGTGGGGCCACCTGGAATCCCTCTGAGTAAGTTAGGCTTTGAGGACATCCAAATGAGATGTGTCCGAGGCAGATAACCAGAGAAGGACTGGCTACGTGGTGATGTGGTCTTTAAAGGCATTGAGAACCAAAAAGTGGCTCCACAGTGTCTCAGCCCCGAGATGCTTGACAGAATTTATAGCTCACAGAAATGAGCACCAGTCCCCTGGGGATCGGTGTGTGCATCCTCAAAAGTCTCCATCACTCCATCATGTACAATTGTGGCTGTGACAGCCCACCCCACAAAGACAAAAGCAAAGGAAAAATAAATCTCTGCCAGGATCCCCTTTCAGCCTCCACATTCAGCAGATTCTTCATTACCAAGATCCACCACTGCCAAGGGATTGCTTTGGGGTGAGGTAGCCCTCCACAGAGGCTGAGGACATCAAAGGTGTTCCCTCATCCATCTGCTAAAGGTAAAACCATCTGCTGGGACTCCCTAGGAGCTGGTGAAATCAGGCAGCAAGATGTCCAGCCCACCCAGATGGCTTCTTCCCAGAGCTGTTGGAATAAAGAGGGACCATCAGGACGCCAAAGAGTGCTTGTTAGCTGCTAACCCCAGTGCACCCACAAGCTGCTGGGTATGCTGACCCAGTGCCAGGCACACTGTTTGCAGACATCCCTGAAGGTCCCCATTCCCATTTTCCTTCTGGGCAGCGACCACTTCAACTCCTGGGAGGTTCTGGGTATTGCAGATACACCATCTGCTCCTCTGTCCCGTTCCCCAGGCACATGTAGGAGGGAACAGACAGCTTACTGCCCTCCTTCATGGGGAAAGCAGAGGAGAGAGCTGGCTTTGTTGTCCAATAGAGACCATCTACTCTGAGATGGGCTTACAGGTAAGCACAGTTTCTGTACACAGCCTCAACCCCCTGCATTGATTACAAGTGCTGTATTCTTAAGGAAAAAGGGTTCACACTGGGGAAAGAGCTTGGGAACAAGACCTGGTCTTAGCAACGCACCCTGGATTTGCCTCCATCCTGCTTGGGTGGCCAAAGGACAGGGATGTTCTCAAGCAGAACCCTCTAAAAATATTGCATCTCTTTTCTTTAGGTTTAGGAGATCCCTGCATAGTCTCAGACAAACCTCTCATTGTGCCAGGTATTCCTCTGGCAGCACCAGTCTCTAGGAGCTCATCACCCATTAAATCCTTGGCATGTGCCATCCCAGCCATGGTGGCAGTGGGACATGATGGGGCTGATGAGGTGGCCATGATACTGTCTCCATACACAGCAGTGGCAGTGTGGAACATGCTCATGAAGGTGGCTTAAAGAGCAATCACCAAACATGATCCCTAAGATACTTGCTCTGGTGCTCTCAGGGTGAAGCTGTAGGGCACTGGTGAAAATGCACCTCATGGGCAAACAGGTGCAACTGAAGGGCTGAGTTTAAATAACATATGATTTAAGCCCAAGGTTGTAGAAATGAAGTTTCCATGTGCATTTAAACGATACAATACACATTTTTTGTACAGTCTCAATCCAAGATTTAACAAAGAAAACAGTGAAAGTCTTGAAATAAGCTTCGTTATATTCCTTTTGGCCAGAAGATGAGTTGGCATGAGTTATTCAGAAGGAACATGTTTTAGGAAAGGAAACATATGTGCCTAGAAAAGAGGAAAATAATTAAAAAAAAAAGGCATAGATTAAAAACTTTGTGATCTCATTTGGACCATCTTATGTGAGTTACTGCCCTGGAAAGCAGAAAATCTTTGCTACTGGATATAGCAAAAAACAGGTTTTGCCAAAAAATCCCATTGAATGATCAAATAAAATTCTTTAAGCAAAAAGTACTCAGATGCTAGAGAATTTGTATCCATTGCGTATTTTGGCAATAATTGTACAGCTGACTACAGTTTTACCAAACACTACAGAAATCAGAATATTCCTTTAAATATTCCCTTTCACCAAAAGAAAGGGGATTTGTTTCTATTTGGATCTCCAAAGAAGCATTTACCATTGTTTAGCAAACATCTTTTCTACTGCTTTTGAGCAGCCAGGCATATCCAAGGCATTTATGTCAAATTTTACTTGTCTGCGTTTATCTCTGAAATATCTTCCCTCTCCATGTGTCCAGTTATGAGAACTGTGGTTTGCTAACATGTTCTCCACATTTTTTTTCATGTGTGTAGATTCCCTGCAGAGGTAAGTTTGAGTGTAAGCTCCCAGAATCTGTTCCCTGTACCGACACACTGGAGATCGCTCCAGTGCATGCAGAGGAAGAGTTGTGAACTTTAGTCCTGGGGAACAGGGGATTGAGAAGAAGTCCATTGCCAGAGGAACCAAATCAGAGAAACAGCACAGGTCTCAGCAGAGAGGATCCTGATGGACTTTAGAGTAAATGGCCTACTAATCTCAATCTAGATGATTAAGGCCATTCATGAGATAGCATCAACATCCTACTTTTTTCCAAAGTTGATTTGACCAAAATCAAATACAAACAGGAGTATCTCCTCCCCTCAAATCTCAGCCATCCTACAGAAGAACAATTGTCATGTTTTAGTTGTTGTATTTTAGTTACATGCCTCAGCTATGACTGTTGATGGATCTTACAGCCTGAATCTTTTCTGATGAGTTTAATGGACCTTACGATAGAGAAAAAAAAAAAAAGAAGGAAAAAAAAAAGATAGAATTCCAACCAGGAAAATATTATAGTCTCATTTAATTCCAGGTTGTAAGATTAGTGAGGGAAGGATTTGGTTTTAATTTTTTGCACCTTTTGATGATCATGTAAAATAATCCATTAAAAACAGACCAACAAAAAATGAGCAGTCGTCAAAATACCATCTGGGGTGGTATTTAATATAAAATACCATCCCTTGCTTTGAGAGCTGCTATTATATTCCAGTGTTCTCATTAACTTCCCCCATTCTCTATACCACACACAGCCTGAGCATGTCAAATATCAGCCTCATCAAAATTTTAAACAGCAAAGAAGCCCATCTGGGCAGCATTGCCCATATGATACTGTACCAGACAAAAAGAAACCTCAGTTACAGCTTGTTGCAGTTTTCGCTTTTCTGAGTAAAGATTTTCCACTTCTCTCATCACAGAAGTCATTTATGTCTTCCCAGGGTCTCCTCTGCAAGACTAGAAAATAATTAACACCTATTCCAATCAATACTTTTTCTTCATACTCTGTGAATGGAGACTCTCAAGGACTGCCCACAAGCCAATGTGTCTTTGCTCATAGCAGAGCCTGTCCTGAAGTGAGCAGGGCATTTCTGGCCCTGTTCCTCTCCTCCAACTCTATCTCCATAGTATAATTCTGTAATGATGCCCTGCTTCCCTTCAGCCACAGTCTCACACCTTATTTTCAGATGCTCACCCCCTCAACCCAAGACCAAAACCTCTGTAGACAGACTGCAGACAGAAACAGCATATGTTCCTCCACTTGCCTTGCCAGGCATGGCTGGTAGAGCCAGCCTCAGCTACTAACCTCCAGCTGGGTGATGTGATTAAAGCCAGATGTCCTGCCAAACACAGTGTCTACCCTGAACTGCACTACCTCCCTGCTTGCCTGCTTTCCTCTGCTTTCCTTCTAGCCAGCAGCAGGAGCCTCCCATGCCTTTCTCAGGAGAGATCTGCTGGCAGGGCATGGCTCCCATGGACCTCTTGGCTGTGCAAGGCTCCCTCTTTCTTCAGTCGAAAGGCACCCAAGCCCACTGACCTCCAGAACAGGCTGGAAACCCTATCCGTTTCTTCCAGCTCATTGTGTTGGGGAAGAGGATAGAGCCTGGGAAGCTGTGGACTGACAAATTGTTTCTAAGCTTCAGTTTTCAAGCAATTTGTTTTCATTCAGGGCTTGTGGTAGTGATGAATTACCATGTTTCACTTTCTCTTCCTACTGTCAATATTGGTGTTTGTGCTATCCAAAGAATCAATGACCTAATTTTTCGGAGGCAGTGACCTCTCATGGCACTTATGTTGCTCAGCACTGTAGAAAGTGTAGCTGTTGAAGTCTCTGGTGAGTTTTACTCACAAATGTTTTTTCAATCTAAAAGTATAAATAATAACTCTTTGTGAAGCCCTCTGGCATCCATGTGGCTATGAGTGGCTTTTTGCACCTGCAAATTGTGAAAACTTGATTCCGAAAGAAGTTACTACTTATTCACACACTAGGTTGCTGGCAACATACTGGCCAAAGGATTGCTTCCACTTCACACTTCAGCTAAAAATAAAAAAAAGTCTGAAACATTTTTTTTCTTCCATTTGGTGTAGTTTACTATATCAGAACAGTTGAGGAATTACATGTTTCTCCGCAGCAGCCATCAGAGCCCAAACAGTGGATCTTTTAAACCCAGAAAATTACACCAAAGGTTTAAATAGCATATTATTCTTAAATTTGAGTGTCGTAGGACCACTGAAGGACCCCTATTCTGGGACACCTCTTCCCGGGTGGACAGACTCAGAACCCTTGAGTGTTAAGCAGAGAGATAATCCATATAGAATTAGAGGAAGAGACAGTAAACTTCTGAGTGTGAAGTTTACTTATCCTTATCAAAAATGCCTTACATAAACCAGATCCATGCCCAGAGCTGTGTCTCAATTCGCAGTAAGCCCTTAAGAAAGGATATGAGCAGCTAATGGAAAACAAATGTCTGGTTTGGCAGGGCCTGAAGCTAATGTCAGTTATTTTCCCCCCTTTGCAAAAGAAATAAAGAAATCGTCAAAATGAAGCAGGCTAACTGAAAAGTTCTGGCTTTCTTTTAACTGTTTGAGTGCTTCTCTGATATACAGCATATGCAACAGAGCTTATCTTGGTGGTTCATAAAGAGAAAAAAAAATGCTGAAGAAATCATGTTCTTTTTCATTAAAACCTATAATGTCCTCAGGAAGGAAGTTCAAAGTTGAAAGCAGATATGCTTCATAGGTTGATAGCTCTCAGTAAGGACTGTTTTAATTAGAGTGTGATTTCTAGACTTTGTTTTGCTGGAGTCTGGCCAAAACCAGAACAAGAGGACCAAGCAATTTAAACTTTTCTCTAAAGAAAACAAAAGCCTAGGGAGGGCAGAATTATTAGCTGTGGCCTAATATCTCAAAGAAAATTAATACAAAGTATAGTTAGTGTTCATCTCTCAGGAAAGAACAGTTCTGTCAAGACAAGCGCAGAAAACACCAGAAGGGAATTCATCATCAGGATTATGGTCACTATCTCATATAAGCCTTACTAAACTGCAAATACTGGTTTTGACCCAAAACAGAATTAAGAGTGTGACTTCAACTCAGTAATGACATGAATTCAGGGTCACTGAACAGCCTGTAGGATGTCAACTTGTATCACAGTTCAGAAATCAGTAATATGAGAATACTGGGGCAGGTGGGCATTTACTGAATTTTTCCTTCCTTGGATCTAAAGGGTCTGATTTCCCAAAGCCTTGTCTTCCTGGGAGAGCTTGGTTTGCAGATCCCAGAAGCTGTGAAGGTGTACAGAAGAATCTCTTCTCTTCCATGCTCCCCTTCCTGCGGCAACTGGTTGGAGCACAATTAGAGGGAGACCAGACTGGCCTTGATTTCACCCAGTGTGGCTGTTGTGTCTTCCACTGCCCCCCCAAACATGTAACTGAGGGTGCCCACATAAAACCACTCAGTGATGCAGATGGAGAGACGCTGCAGAATAATTCTGTGTTCATGTATCTTTGTATCATGACAGGGTCTTATCATGAAGTTGAAGACAGTTATGGCATTTTGTCATTAAGACAGAAAACACTGTTTCATTTTCTGGAATCAAGGAGTCAATAGAGGCCCCTTGAAACCTCAACAAATGTCCTCCTGCCCATGCAAGGACACGGAAGAGGCTACTCCAGAAGTGGAAATATGTGCACATAGGGGTATGGTATTACCTAAGTGTTACATCAGTAAAAGAAGCATAAAGAGAGAGAAAGGGAGTGTCCAGAATGCAGGCACAGTCACAGAGTCACTGGTGCATAGCCCTGGGAGAAAGCCTGGGAAAGGTGCTAGAAAGCATGGTTTGGGACTGTAAGAGAAGAAATAACCATCTGTTGTTGGACTGCATTTCTGTTCAAGCCAATGAGCTTTGTTGTCCCTTTAAAAATAAGGAGATTTCACCAGAGAAAGCAGTAAGGCAGGTTATAGCTTTCCATGCTCAAGGAACAAGGCAAATCACTGGCATGCCCAGAATCCCAACTATTGAGGAAGAGACTTTCCAAAACACAGAAGAAACCAGGAGGTTTTACACCAATATGGAAGTTTTTAAGATGAGTCTTGTTGGAGTGACTGATTCCTCAGTCATTTACCTTCAATACAAGCAGAAATCCTCTGCAAAACAACACCTCACAGCCAGCAATGACCAAATGCATCTTCTGGAGAACTTTCTGTATGCTCGGACCCTGTCTCTTTGTTGTGACCTTCCTTGTGCTTCAGCCCAAACACCTTTGTGTATCAGACTTGCCTGACCCACTGACCGAGGCTTTGTTTCACCTTTACTATGGCTCCCACTTGTCTCCCAGCTGCAATTTGTGGTCTGTCTAATGCTCAGTGCTCACCACATCCTTGCTTTATCCCTGAGCTAATGCCTCTCCTGATCTCCTTTCTTCTATCTTTTTCACAAATTCAACCCCAGCCTGCCCATCTGCTGGGCTTCTCTACACGTTAGACCCATTGATGAGATGAGCTTCTGATGAGATGAAGAAGCTAAGAGGCATTAGGTCCACAAAGAAACTAAAATTCAAAGATCCCAGTCAAAGTCACTACTTGAGTAATTAATTGACCCACCAGAGAACTTTGCTAGGGCAGGGTTTTCACAGCTTTTTTGTAACCTACAGAGATCCAGGAAGAAGAGATCAGATTGTCTCAGCTCAAATAAGGAAAACATCTGCTAGTTTATGGAGGCCATTTGCTAAAAGGCTTATTTCTCTCTGTTTGTTATCCAGCTCACATAAATTGCTGGGAAGATGAACAGAAAGGAGTTTCCATCTTGAAGATGTCAACTCTGAAAAACACTACAGGAAAAAGAAGAAAGACTATTCCAGGACAGAAGCACTTAGGATTTAGATTTGGTTTGGCTGAGTACAGCATGGGGTGGATCTTACATGAATGCCCTCAACATAATTTGAAGATACTTTTTGTTTAGGAATTGTCCTTATCTCAGATGTTATCAACCCTAGAGCATCAGTCCAGCAACGACTGACACAGAGGAAAGGGGCTCAGTAAACAGTTGCCTCATCATTTGGTAATTGCAAAGGGGAATGTCATCTTATAGGCCATTAAAAATTGTCTCAAGAGCCTTTGGCCATCTCTTAGTGAAGAACATCAGAGACCAACTGAGGTTGGCCACAGAGAAGTAAACAGTAAATGTGAAGGAATCGTATCCCGTGCCACAAATAGATGCTATTGGAGCTGTAATGACCCACTTGTTTTTCCATGCTGGATTTTAAAAGCAAGTAATGACAAGTGAACCCAGAAAATAGGGGAAAGCCTATAACACAGTCTGAGTCAATAGAAAAGACTGTGGTCACAACGACTTATAGGACAGAGAGATCATTTTGGAATAACTAACATCTACTGCATGGTAGACCTCTCTAACAATCTTTGAGGTAACTAAATTCTACCTTGTTGCTGAAAAAGTAAACAACATTCAGAGAAGCATAATCAGCAAGGAGGGAATTTCCACAAAAAAAACCCCCAAAATAAGACTGTGCAGAACTGGCCAAATTTCTAGTTTTACAGATGTGCAGAGCCTTGTAGTGTTCTTCTATGACAGAAAATTAATTTAGGGCTTTCACAGGATCCTGGAAAAACTGTACACACTGAGTGAAAATGGGAGAGCATTTCTCTGGTCACCTGAATGTACTAAAACTTTTCTGGAATTTAAAAAATCCCACATGACTGCTCCCATCTTGAATAACTTGTATCTCAGAACTTCTAATATTGGACACAGATGCTACTGCACATGTAGCAGATAAATAGATAAATAATTATGCCACCTGTGGGAAGCATCTGAGTACAAGTTACTCCTGGCACAGCTTTTCCAGGGCAGTCTTATGTTCAGGACAGAGCCTCTTTCCCTGCTAGAGTTCTTCATCTTCAGGAGTTTTGAGGGACAATTTGCAACCTGTCTGGAGAAGCTGAAGCACTGTGATTTTAGAGTCACACAAGCTTTGGCAGGAGCAGGAGCAGACAGCCAGCATTGGTAAGAGATGAAAGTGCTTTTGTGGAAGGAAAGGAACCAATAGGAAGTGGACTTGAGAAGAAATGGTTCTTCCTTCCCATGATGCAATTTGGAGAACTAGAGACTACTCCTGACAAATGCTCCTCTGGTGCTTTCTAGCAGCCATGGGTTACTTCAAAAAGTAGCCTCAAGCTGGGAAAGAGAGACTCTGACAGCAGCAGCAGTTCTCATGAACTGGTGCTGAATCTATCCCAGGATCTTCCATGCATTCTCCCTTGGTCTGTGCATATGCTCTGCATTTTAATAGGCTTGTACAACTCCAGTAATTCAGAAAACTCACAATTTCTTTTTGCTGCCATTATTTTGCCTAGGAAGCTTAACAACATGCCCATAATCCAGAGGGAAGTAATAGGAATTCAAATCTGAGTTGTAACTTCCTGCAATAGCATTTCTTGGTGGTTCAGCTCTCTGACCAGCATCTCTGCACAGCCACCTTGCGACGCATTTGCAAAGTGCTTAACACCAGGGGTTCTTCCAACCACAAGATCTGATCATGTGAATAGTTTGATTTCCTGGGACCCGCTGGAACTTCTTAGGAAACAACAGGAGCTTGCACCCTCCAGTCAACCTTCTTCCTGGGCTTTTGGGAGTCTTCCTGATGTGCCTGGCAAGTTGGTGCCGTCACATGTTGTGAGCAGCATAACTACACCGTGAAGTACTTCACACCATGAAGTTGGTACCAGTAGAAACATCAAGGTAACACTGCACCCAGGCATCACTGTGACCTCTGAGACACCCTCTCAACAGCACTTCTGACTACATCAGACTGCCTGCTCTGTTGACAACAGATGAGTTTCCAGTGTCCACCCAGCTTTCTTGATAACACTGCCCTTGGGCTAGTACCTCTCCTTTAATGCCCAAGTGCAAGCAAGTAGAGAGAGGACAGAGCTTTTGCTCAGAGAAGAAAAATGTTAGGAAGGAATAGGTTTTTAAATGACTGACTAAGCAAGTTTTAGCAACTCTGCTTTTGTCAAAATGGGAACTTTTTTAATGGGGAAAAACATATTAATAAAAAATGGCATACATCTTCATTCTTATAATCTGGAAAGCTTCATGGAAAAGACAAAATGTTTTTTTTTCATGTTGCTGAAACCAAAAATTCTTTGTTCTTTCACTCCCCTAACCGAAGATAGGACAAAACATATCAGAAGATCTTTCCATGTTGTCTTCTGTCTCCTGCATCTTCCCCTGCCTCTCTGTCTGCGGCCATGTGGAATTCTGCTAATCCAGCCATTTGCATGGAGATGAAGAGACCATTCATAACTGTGCACTTAGAGCAGCTTTTTTCCAGCAAACCATTCACTATAGTTCTCTGAAAAAAAGTATGAAATAATCTCTCCATATTAGGATGACATTATTTATGCTTCATTCCTGCTATCTCCTTGTTTCCTGTGGACAACATGTTGATTTATTCATGCTGTCAGGCAAACTCCTCTGACTGTGTTTCCAGTAAAAAACTGAAAGGGAGATTTAGCCGCCTACTCCCCAGATGTGCTGTGGCTCCAGTGCTATGGCATCTGTGTAAACATCAGCAATAAACTTCTGACTTTGAGATTAAATATGGGGAGGCTTTCCTTTTACCCCATGCTCAGACGCCTTGTATCAAAATATTTTAAAGGTATCTTTGGCATTTTTTGTTATGAAAGCATTTTGCAGGTTATTCATCAATAAGGTATGTCCCCAGGAATCCAGCCACCACTGGTAGACATCAAACCATAGGACATCCCCATTAGAGGTCAAAGCCATGAGGTTCCCACTAGAGAATACACCAAGGAAGAGCACACATCTGAGCTGCTCACATATTAAACAGGGCTGCAGAAGTCTGGGTGTGCTATGGAGGTGTCACTGGTATCTCATAAATGAGGATGCTGTAGGAGGGGTTATCCTAGGGTATTTAAATAATGGTAAGTTAAGTGTGTTAATTAACTAATGGTAAAAAAAAAAAAAAANAGAAAATATCCCCAATTTGATGCTTCTCAACCTAGTGATTAACTCCCTGAAATCAGTGATCTGATTTAGTATTTCATAGGGGTCAAAGCAATGCCTCTGTTTAACAATATACTCCAGAAACAGCCTAGAGGAAGGGCACCAGTGGAGCGTAGTTGCCTTCAGTGGGAAGTGCATGGTCTGGAAAGCTCCTTTCCACATGAGACAGGTTCAGTTCATTACCCTAATAACATTTTTTGCTCTACTCGCTCATCTTGTACAAAACACACCATCAGATTTGGACCCACAACTTGCTGAGGGGGAGAAGAAGGGCTGTAAGAATAAAAAGCAAGCATAGGTTGTATGGGGCAGCCAGCAGGGCTGGATGGGGCAGAATAGCCTGGTTCATACTGACCCCACTATTTTCTTAATTGTAGCTTATTCCAGTAGCAGATTTTGACCTGCAGGACTCTGCCAGGGAAGGGCCCTCCATTGCCTCCCATATCATTCTCTTTTGGCTCTGTTTACTGTTGCTGGAAAAGGAAGCTCTGTCTGGGGGCTGCATGGGTTTTCCTGATGCTTGAGTGCTTGACTTCTCAAATGGGGCAATGTTTTAATATATTTTAATATAACAGCTGGAGCAGTTTCTTGTTAAAACCCACTGAAATTGCCCCTCTTCAATGATGAGTTTAATCCTTGAATTATTAATACCCACCAATAAAAGGCAGAAGATTGATGTTACTGCCCTGAATTGGTAATGTTGCTGGAAGAAGAAAGCGCTCCATTAACAGACAACAGACTGTAGACTTAGCTTGTGTGGTTGGTTTTTCAGTTCAGTAACAGCTGATTTCAATCACTTCTAAACAAACTTCTGAAGTATTTTGTACAACCAGCTAATGTCTCTATAAATACCTTCTGTTTAACTATGGACAAATTATCTCCCAGCTTGAAAAGCTTACCAGGGTTTGTTGGGAGGGTGTTTCCTTCATCTGTCTATGACAAATAGTTATCAATAGAAGACAAAATGTTGCTTTGGAGCTCACCCAGCCAAATCCCACCATCTGGGATGGTGGGATACTAGCTATACAGTTCAGAACCACAGTGTCCTATATTACTTTGCAACTCTGAAAAACTCTATCAGCTTTACAATTAAATTGCCTGTCTTGACAGGGTTTACTTTCTCAATCAAACCTTGAAATCCAAGAATGCCCCAAACCTCAAGTTAAAAAGAAGGGAGCCTTTTGACCCCACCTCACTTTAGAGTGGAGTCCGAGATTTCATGCAATACATGGTCTCCGTGGGCCAGAGGACATCCTTGGCCAGCAGACTCTCCCGGCAGAAGGAGCTGCTCCCCATCTGCATCCCATTGAAGCCAGTTGGGAATTACACAGGATAATGCACGTCTGTGAGTTAATCTCAGCTCTGTGGAGTAGCCCAGAGAGCCCCTGGGCTGAAGTACTATCTCCTGGGAGCACTGGAGACACTTGTTCCTTAGCTGTCTTCTACCCACCCATGTGCCTATCCTGCATGGCACCCCAGCATCAGGCAAGCTGTGCGCTGGAGTTTCCCCTCAAAGCACATGGCAGGCAAGCCAAGGAAGACAGGGAGACAGGACTTTGCCAACTAATGCCAGACAAGACCCAGAGCCCAGCTTGGTGGCAAAGAGCCATGGCTGAGGGCCTGTCCCCTTTCACAGCCTCCCCACAGGAAGATTCCCACTGGGAAAGGAGAGATGATGTAATGCAGGCAGCATCCTCCTGCAACCCCTTTACATTTGGCCTCATCCTCCTCTCTCCCTTCCTGTGGTGTCAGACAAAACATCACAGGTAGGCTTTCCGACTCAAACACAACGTCTCCTGACACGTTTTGCAGGAAGCAGGACCTTTAAAACTATTTTCATAAAAGCTGATTTGGCTGCAAGTGTCATTACGTGTTTTATTTGAGTGAAAGCCATGTCTTCCTCCTAAGAACTTCTGGTAAACAAAAACCTCCTTATAAATCCTGATGGGAACTTCTGTAAGGACACTGGTGCATTGCACATACCAGCCAAGGCAGAGAGACCCCCACACAATGGCAGCTGTCAACAAATGACCAAATCACAGCTTTCATTTCCACTGGGAATTGTGGCTGCGCCATAGAACATGACTCCCGACAAAGGAACTCATCATTAAAGAAACCCACTATTTGGGCTAAAGTCTGAGATTAAATTAAAGAAGTTACATTTCTGTCTTTCCTAAATTCAAAATATGGGGTGCTTTGAAAGTGCCATATCCAACTATAAAGGAATTGTCGAAATCTCGATTTATGCTATAGGTAGACTCAGCTTTGGAACATCTCCCTGTCAACAGCCATTATCATTATAAGCAGATGTTGCCTTCAAAGAATTAGACAACATAGACGGAGAGCTGTTTCTTTTTCTTTCTCTTTCTCCTGTGTGTGTATGTATGTACACACATATACAGCAATGAAGAGCTGCATTTGAAGAAAAATATGGAGCTGTGCCACAGCACCCTGGCATAATAAACATATATATGTCTACAGACATCCATTACACATGGGCTCTATGGCATAGATTCATAACTTTATCACCGTACAGTTCCCCTGGGTTATTCTGACAGTTCTAATAAGTTCCAAAGAGTTTGGCCTCCGCTATATCCTGCAGCTGAAAAAGCTTGGCAAGAAATAACTCAGCAGAAAACTTCAATTTTCCCCTACATATACCTTACCCAAAAAAAAAAATAAAAATAAAACTTTGGCATACTATCCAGGTTTAAAAAAAAAAAACACACAGCAGTAGTGAAACCTACATTTTGCTGTGATCTGCTGGCAGTCACAGAGAGGTAGCAGAAATACAGTCTGTGCATGTATCACCTTCTGTTTTCCTCCTTTTAAAAACGTGTAAGTAAGACAATTCTCCTAGTAGAGAAATAATAATAAAAAAAAAAAAAAAAACCATACCTGACTCTCCTTCTTTTCAAGCAGGTAATTGTTGTATGCTTGAAAGCTGCTGTGCACCAACAGTAACTAGAGGTTTGCTATTATCATTATTAAAGAGTTATCTGAGGAATGCAGTGACTACCAAGCAGGAAGGAGTACATCTGGGGTATGTCTAGATAAAAAAATGGAGAAACACATACCTTGCTGCTCTGTGTCCAGAAGAAAACCGTCCTACTGTTCATTTACCAACCCTTCATGAAAGACATTTAGACAATTTAGCTATTAGATCATCACCAGGCTGTGACTGTCCACGACACTTGGCATCCAAGCACTATTTACATCAGTACAAGTAATCAGAGGCATGGATGAAAACTGTCAGCATCATCTGCAAGAAAAGCGAGTTTGGATTTTGATATTCTGTCTCCCCTTGGGTACAATGGGAAAGAAGACTATTCACACAAGAGGGAAAAAAAATACCTACCCAGACAGGATTTCAAAATTGCTTGCAAATGAGAAAAAGAAATGATTGCTGTTGCTGGCAAAGGGCAAACTCACTCACACTTCATTCATGCTGTTGTACTTTCTTCTGCAGGATCAGGGTTTCCTGTGAGAAGAAACTGGGTAAGAGAACGGCTAAATCCAGTCCATAAGGTTGATGGTTTTATCAATTTGACCTTGTGAATTATTATATCTCCCTCCTTTACTAATGAGCCTACCATCTCCTAATGATGCAGATGACACTGCAGAAGTAATGATTTACTTCAATGTCATCTAATTTGATATTATTACCGTATGTTCTACTATGCCACAATTAGCCAAAGCTAATTTTCTGCATTAAAAGATCTAATATGAGCCTTTTTCCTTCCCCTTAGAGATGACATGCAAACAGAATATTCTCCTGTACACCCATTTTTATGGATATCCTACCCAACCAACCTTTTGCAAATGAACCCCTTGATACATTGAGTGCCACTCTTTCAACATTTGTGGAAAATTGTTTTTCTTTTGTTAAACAAGGAGTTTTGCACTCCAACAGCCTGCATGACAAAGTTCAGTGTATAGCTGTAATACTGTGTTCTGCTGTCTGTGCTGCCCTGGCCTCTTGAGCTGTGAGAAGGCACCAGAAGCCAGGCTGCAAATGTTGACCAAATTCATGCATAATGGGGCACCACAATTTTAATAAGCTTGCATTTTGTTCCAATCCAGTGCAACAACCACCATTAAAACTCCTAAAAGTTTATGCAATAAGAGTAACGTGATTGCCTCCGTCTGAGGCTTTTTTCCTGTCCAGAGTGAAAAGCAGTCTTGCTAAAACGCCATCCAGAGGGTTCCAATTATTTAATCTTCTATACAGAGAGGTAAAAAAAACCCTACCAAAGTCTGATGTTTCTCAGTCAGCTATTACTATCACTTTGTCTGTTTATAACAGCAACAAAACCAAACATAAATTCCCGTTTCTGAGAGTCACCATGACACCTATAAAACTGGACAGGCTGAAAGATTAAAATGAAAGCCTAAAAAATAATGCTGTATAGATGGTCCATCCAAAAAGACTTTAAAGGTGGTTTCGGAAAATGTCAACACATCCACATTTTAGAAAAACGATGAAAAGTCTAAGTATCTAAAAGCATTTGATTTATACTGCATGGGTGTTCTTATGCCAAAACTGCATATTACTCATAAAAACAAGAGTAAAAGACACTTCCTACTTTTAAAGCAAGATAATGTTTTATCTACAGTCATCCACCCTTCTAAAAGCAACTAATACTGTATTGCATTGTGCTGAGAGACATCAAACCTGGAAAACATATCAAGTGGTTACGGCATATTAAAAAAAAATAAATAGAATCAATCAGTGATAATGCTCTACAGAGAGCAGTAAAAAATTATTACTTCAGACAAAATACCTGGCCCATGACGTTAATGACATTTGTCTGTGTGCTGGCTTTGTACAAAGAAAGAAGCACAAATAAAGAAATACAACCCCTCAAAATTTCACGTTTAAACAGACCCTGAATCAAAATTGTGAATCTGGACAATCTAAAAGAGTGTCCAGGAAAAAAAAGAACCCCAGCCTAATCTACACAGACGAAGTTTTTCTTCACTTTCCATGCAGTGCAAGTCACTAGAAAAACAAACAAACTGAAAGGAATTTGTTATCAGTTGTACATCCACCCAAAACACCCCATGGCAGTAGAATATGACCACGTAGGCAATGCTGCAACTCCTTGTATTGGTCCTGTTAGTGGTCTCTGTGGGAGATGTTCTGCTGCATCCTGTGCCAGATGGACTTCAAATACCACCAGATCCCAACAACCTAACTGGAGGTGTTCCACACAATGGTAGTCAACAGGAGCTGGTTTTGAAAGTCAGACAAGACAACGTTTTTCTAGGATCAGACATTTCCTTCCAAATCACTGAGACACAACAGAGAGGGGATCTCAAAGCCCCCGTGCTAATAGTCACCCTTTGGACAGTACATTGTTTGAAGGAATCTCAACCCAAGAGCTGAAATCTCTCCTCTAGACAAACTGTAATAGGTAGTTGCAAATAATGCGGATTTTTCAGCAAAAACAATCATCAACCCTAAAATCACTAATGCAATACAGTAACCATGATTTCAGCATGGAACAGCTGATCTTTATTGAAAGGCAAAAGGTTTAAGGAAACCAGGTGAGCCATACTATACAAGTCATGGCCAGGCTGGCTGTCTTCTAACAGGCAAGAGTTTTAGTCACACAACAGTTTAACAGAGAAATTGGATACTCTGAAAGCTATCTTAGACAGAAAATCTCACAATCCAAAGCTGCTTGAAGTCTCTCCATCTTAAAACAAACTTAAAGTCCTTGTTAGAAGGTGAAGGAAGACTAAACAGCCTGATGCCTCCCAGATGGGCACAGGATTTCACCATTCCTCCAGTCTGGCACAGTTCTGCAGATTTTCCTTTCCTTCCTCCTTGTTTTGGGCAGAATGACTTCTCCTTTGCAGCACCTCACCATCTGGTCCAGCCCAATGGTACATCCCTGCTCTATCAGCTCAGCACCTCTTTTCACATTTCACTTGAAAATGCATATGCTAGATAAAGCGAAATTTCTTCCAGATGTCAGGAACTGAACATGAACACATCATTGTACAGAGAGGTGATATTACGTGATAGGAACACTCTGGGTTAATTAGAAATAGAAAAAAAAAGTCGTCTTTTACAGGTCAGTGTTTAACTCTCATTCAAGACACTTTAAGCATTTAATGTCTCTGCAGTATTCCCTACCCTAACTATGCCATCCAGAATTTGTCTAAATAAAGGAAGTCTTGGGAACATTCCAGAAATATGATCTATGTATTGAAGAATGACACACTGCAAAGATGATAAAGACAAATCTCCCTTAAATCCAGCTTGGTCCTAGAGTTTATCCTGTCCATCCTTCCCCCCAGCAGCTTCCCCTGAGGGACCTGGGTGCACCTCATCTCGAGAGATATCACCTCAGCACTCCCACCTGTGGGCAGAGGAGTGAAGAGGCATCCTCTGTCTTGTAGCTACAAACTCCAAGTTACACGTGGGACATTTTCTAGACACAAGGCATATTTACTTGACTCCTCGCCACTACATCTTTCCTCCTACAATGGGGGCAAAATAAATGCACCCCTTGTTCCGAAATCCAAGGGTGGTAACTGCACATGATTGAATGATTGCTGCCATAGTAGTGGTTTATGACTTACTGCATTTAGCCTGGTTCTTTGTAGCTGCATGAATATACATTATTCTGCTTCATATGAGGGTAAGTCTGGTTTTGATTAGGCTTGTAGAGAGCTGTCAGAAAGTCAGACTCGAGCAAATAAGCCCCTGTAGGTTCACTTGGAAAAGCCTATAAAATGTCTGCTGCTCATTTAAATTAGGCTCAGAAAGAAACACAAACCTGAAAGCTGCCAGTGTTTATATATTTGATTAAGATTTTTTTTTTCTTGGGGAGCAGATGAGGCTGGGAGAGGAGTTATTCTGGGAATGAGCCTAGTCAGAGAGTAGCCTTGGGCCCAGATCCTCATTCCTGCACACAAAGCAAAGGGAAAAGAGGCTTATGCAGGCACCCTGAGCTATAGTATAGTCAGAATAAATCCCTTCCTTGAACCAAAGCCCAGCAGTGGAGGAGCAGCACAACTACTCTAAACTCATTTCTGAAACCATTAGGTTGTGGCAGTGGCTAAAGCAAGTTCTGGGAATACTTTCCTACACATGGCTTGCTTAACTGCAGTTTTTCTATACATCTCTGAGCCTCAGTTAAGGAAATCTGCCCAGGCTGCAACCCAGGTGGCAAGACAAGGGGACTTACATCACCTGAGCATCGTCAGGGCTAGCCCAGGTCTTCCCATGAGGCTGCCATCCCCAGAATGTGGTCCCTGTCCTTCACACAGATGTCCCCACACGCAGTAGCATTTTGCCTTGCTTGGACTGGATATGCCAACCAGCCCTTTTCTTTTTTTAGCTTGTACTGTGTTTTTATTTTCTTAAGTACTCACTGGTTTATACACCCATGCTTTAGCTGCTGGGGCCGGGCTGGGGGAGAGGAAGGTCTGCACCCCCATCCTGATGATGACATTGATCTGTCATCTTCATTTCTCACTCTGTGCTGTCAGAAATACTACTTACAGTTGGTTTTACTTAGGAAGCATGGCCTGAACCCCCTGCCTCTGCTTTGAGACGAGCAGGCTGGCTGCTCCCTGCCCCTCTCACTCTCATGCACGCACATGTGCAGCCTCAGCTCTCCCACACCCCTGGCTCACGCATTCTCCATATGAAGATAATAGGCCCAAAACTTCCCTCCTTTGCCTGCCTCTGCCTCATCTGGGTCCCACAGGCTCCAGCATGTCCCTTCCCCATGTGCAGATCCAGGGCTGTCCTCCAGAGCCTTCCTCGAGGCGCCTCCCCCCACAGCCCCGACTCTCTGGTTTGGGGTGTACATCTCTTACTGCTGGGCTGCCATAAATCCAGCAGCACCTCTCGAAGCCTCCAGCAGTGTGGGTTTTTTCCTGGGGGATTCACCTGCCTCCTGCACCCATGTGCGCATATTGGTCTTCTTTGCTGCTCCTGCTCAGTGCTTTCTCAACAAGCTTTTGGCCTCCCAGGCTTGGACAGAGGACTGTCACCTCTCAGGTCCCTGAGCCAAACCCTGGGGTGCAGAGCCTCCTGGAGGACCCCCACCAGCACACTCCATCCCCATGCACTGCCAGCACACCAGCGTCCCGGGCTGGAGGCAGTCACTTCAGAGAGCAGCAAGGACAGGCAGACTCCCTTGGGATTTTGGTTTCATGACTGCAGATTGTTTAACAGGCTGAGAAATAAGTAGATCTAAACACAACCTGGAGGTTCTGCACGCTGGTGTCTTCAACCACTCTGGATCAGTATTTAAGCCCCCAGAGGGGAAACTGATACCTTGGACTCCAGATGGAGAGAATTTCTCTTTCCTGTCTCTTTATTTCTCCCTGGCCATCCACCCAAATGCTTACAGAGATGTTGTACCTGCTGCATCTAAGCAACCAGAACAAAGTCCCTTGGATGCCCATTGCAGGGTGTTGGGAATAGTTTGGAAGCCTCTCAGAATTGAAACTTTCTATTAATTATTCTCATCGCTGCTAGCAGGAAGGTGGGAAAGCACCGGCCTGTGCAGCAGGGCAAGCAAGAGGTGCTGCCCTCATTTTTAATCAGAACCTCTCCTTCCTACCAGACCAGCGTCAGGCTGCATTTGGCTGAAGACATACACAGTAATTGTAAGAAGCAGCTAATAGGCACAAAGAATTATCTGCATCTTATCTAGTGCTGGCATTTTAATAATTGTTCCCAAAGACTGAGGCTTTTCAGACTTTCCCTCTAATTAGAAGGAACAGTTGCCAAAAGCAATTTCTCTCAGGCAACTTTCACCATTCATTGAAGTAATCATTTATCTGATATTATTACAAGGCTGGGTTTAAAAAAAAATAATTAAAAAATTATAAGATCAGCCTGTCTATTCAGGTTCTAAGAAGTCACCTATGCAGCACCCAGGGGAGAAGAGCTCGCTTTGTGAAAAACCTCCTGCCCTTGGCTCAGACGAATCTTCTGAGCAGCTTTGTTCCCTGCATGCACCCTGTGCTTCTGGGAAATAAGAAAAGACTACCTTTAAGCCTGTTCAAAAATATAGGAAAATTGTACAATTACCTGCAGGAACATTACAGGCCCACTTATGTTTCAGGGGTGACTTAGGGAGGTTCTCCGGGTAGAAGCAATCTGCCTTTTGATCATAGTCCGTCTTAGCCTCCTTCCCTTCCTTTATTGCTCCTAGGAATTTGTGCATGTGAACACTTACCCAGCTGCATGGGCTGTTTTTCCTGATACCAGGAGATAGAGCTGTTTGAACTGCAAAATACTTGGGCACAGGTAGAGATTGGTGTCCTACGATGAGAAGATGGATGGGTCCACAGCCACCTCAAGGGACAGGGGAGCACCTTGCAGGCAGCAGCGATGACAATGAGTCTGGTTCTGCTGTGCAGGAACAGCGCCTGAGAAATTCCAGCCCTGCTGCACTAGCAGAGGTAAGAAACTGTCCCTGGACTGGAGATTTTCATCTACAAGAGGCAAGGAGCTGTATAGTAGGTGGAACATAGAAGAAGAACCACAAAGACAAGAACCACATCCTGTGGGTGCACATTAGCAGGATATTCCAGTGACAGAGGCAGCCCCCTGCACGATACCCACTTGACTATTGCTGATTGCATAGTTCAGAACCACAAAGCTGTGGCACCAAATCATCCCTAGCCTGGGGAAAGACTCATCCAGCCAAGGGAACAGACTTCAAAACTCCAGATGGCCTAGGACTTACAGAGAAACAGCACAAATCCATAAGCATCGCAGAACATACTTTCACAGGGGTATTTTGTCTGTGAGGAGTGATACACATGTATTGTGGAGGTGGCTGTGATGGCCCTCAGCAAATTTCATAGATGGACAAATATGGCTGAGAAAAACAACTTCTCTCAAGAAATCAGAGCCATGTCATCGATCAATCAAAACGTACGGAGTTAGATGACTTATAAACTATTTCAATTTTATTTTAAGTTCTTGCTTAAACCACCAGGCACACAAATTACCTTCTTTTCATGAGGATTTTCTAGTATTTCATTCTGGTAATACTGACAGAGACCTTGTTCAATGAATGGTGCCCTGTGTTTTACCAAGTTTATAGTGACACTCTTAACATCTATTTCTTCCCTTGGCAAAGTGGATATAAATAGAGCAAAATAAGATATTTTCTTCTGTACTATCAAGCTCCAGACAGTTTCTTTTTTTTCTACTAAAACTTGGCAAGGTTTGTTGTTGAACTCCACTATGGCAACTTAATGCAAGGCATCACCCTGTGGTACTTTTTAGTAATAGAGAAACACACCATGATCCATTATGGCATCCGCAGACACCACTGTCATTGTATGCATGCAAATGGATGTCCAAAGTTCAGAATTTCTAAAATAATTATGCCACCAATACAAAAGGCATTTAGAGATGGAAAATAAAGAGCTCACAAAAAAGCGTGTGGATGAATTGGTATTTCAGGAGAAAAAGATTCATCAGTTTGGAACAATTGAGGATAATAAAGCTTATTAATTGATCACAGATATTCAGCCACTTAACCACAGGGAATCATAGAATGGTTAGAGTTGGAAAGGGCCTTAAAGATCACCAAGTTCCAACCCTCCTGCCATGGGAAGGGACACCTCCCTCCAGACCAGGTTGCTCAAAGCCCCATCCAGCCTGACCTTGAACACTTCCAGGGATGGGGCATCCATGGCTTCTCTGGGCAACCTGTTCCAGTGTCTCACCACCCACAGTGAAGAATTTCTTTCTAGTATCTAAATCTCCCCTCTTTCAATTTAAAACCATTTCTTCTTGTCCTCGTCCTGTCACTACACCCCCTGACAAAGAGTCCCTCTCCAGCTCCTCTCTAGGCTCCCTTCATTTACTGGAAGGCTGCTATAAGGTCTTCCTGGAGCCTTCTCTTCTCCAAGCTGAACAACCACAGCTCTCTCAGCCTGTTTTCATAGCAGAGGGGCTCCAGCCCTCTGATCATCTTCGTGGCCCTCCACTGGGCCTGCTTCAACAGGTCCATGTCTTTCCTGTGTTGAGGGCGCCAAAGCTAGACACAATGTTCCAGGTGGGGTCTTACAAGAACAGAATAGAGAGGTAGAATCACCTCCTGTGACCTGCTGGCCACAATTCTCTTGATGCAGCCCAGGATATTGTTGGTTTTCTGTCAGCGTGCACTGCAGGCTCATGCTGAGCTTCTCGTCCACCATCACTCCCAAGTCCTTCTCCTCAGGGCTGCTCTCCAGCATTCTCCACCCAACCTGTATTTGTGCCTGGGATTGTCATGTCCCAGGTGCAACCTTCCTTTGGGTGGAGATCACAGCTAAGCTCCTTCCGAGGGTGTGGTGACCACCAGCAGGACTTAACCTGTCAAGCTGGCAGAGCTTCAGCTCCTTCTTACATGCCCTTTCCCCACTCCTTGCACCTTGTGATGGTGCTCTCAGATGACCACCATGACCCAGATGGCACTCCAGGTTACACCCACTTGCTGCATCCTCAAAAAGGCCTCTTTTATGAAGGAAGTGGCCCTGGCACCTTTACCCCTCGTTTAAATCTGTCGTGGGGTGGGGGTGGTGCTGGCTCTGCCCCATGCCACCTCAGCCACCTACCCACAGGCCGACGGTTCCTGGCACAGACTATTCCCTCTGCCCAGCTTCAAAAAGCCCTCAAAAATTGCTCCTTGCTGACCCTTTCTGCCGCTATTCCCTCCCTCAGTGTGGATTTACCTACAGTGGAGCTGGGTCTCCTCAGCAGGAGGAGTGCGACAACGGTGCAATGGAATTGGTAAACGTATGGTCTTATCCTGAATACAGCACGCTACTTCTAAGTCATCTGTGCTCAAGGAATATGGATTGGAACAGAAATATACCCAGGGCCACCCAAACAGGGTAATCAAGGGAATGAAGAACATCTCTCCTCAGAGGAGATGGAAAGATTTGGCTTCTTTAGCCTAGAGAAACAAAAAACAAGAGAAGAGATGATTGTTCTCATCAGTAGGGCAAATACCACAGGAGGGAACAAGGACTTCTGGAGATAAAGAATGATACTGGCAGAAGAACAAAGAGAAATAGCCTGGAAGTGCTATTTGGGATGGGAATCAGAAGAAAATTTCCAAGCACCGGAGAAGTAAAATTCTGGAACAACACTGCAATGAGAGATAGAGCATGGTGTAAAGCAAACTTGTTTCTAAAACAGCAATTAGTAAGATTTAGATCGTGATTATCCAAAGGAGTTGCTGTGACAGCAGGGCTCCTTCCAGCTCTGCCCTGCTGGTTCAGGAGACGCAACTGACTCTGCCTGTTTCTGATCCAGAGACTACGCAGAATTTATTAGGAAAATACCTCTTTCTGTCATAGGCAAAGGGAATAGTGGAGCAACTTGCCAGCCAGCCATCACAACTGAACAATCACTCAAAATACAATCATTCTGCAACATGACATTTTTTTTCGAACTGGATAACAACAAGAAATAATAAAAAATGGGCAAATGTTAAAAGTAGTTAATTTTCAACGTGATTTTCAGTTTGGGGTTGCTTGGGGTTCTTTTAAAGTAAAAGTTCTTTGAGAAGGTCAATGAGTATATGACTGGGTAAATACCATTCAACACATAATTTTCAAAAAATTGACTCCAAATAAACCTAAATCCAAACCACTTTCTCCAATAATGGATGGATAGTGAAGTTTATCTCATCATCCAGGATTTTTCACGACCTTTTCGGGCAGCAACCTTTAACGGATCAATCAGCAAGCTAATTCTTCATTTGACACCTGTTGATAACTGCTCGGATCTGTATCACTTAAGCATTTGTTTGCAAATCTCACTTGGACAACCAGCTTTTAAATCTGCTTTGAAGCAAAATCCTGTTTTTTCTGTGTATAAGGCAATAGTGCCATCTCGTGGGAAATACTCTGCTTTGTGCCTTACAGTGGGGAAAAGAACTTGTAACCTTTCTTCAAACAAATATCTCCTCAAGAAAAATAGATATAGATTATTATATTAGTTTTTTAAGTTCCCTTGGGTTAGCATGTAAAAACTCATCTAAAATGCCTACTAGCCTTTTCTGGGTAAGGTTTTTGTTCTGTTCCAAGATGCTCTCCGACAAACCATGGCCCCAGTGTCCTGTTTGGGTACAGACCAAGAGGGTTCCATGGGCAGGAGAGAGTACACCCAGCCCAGCTCCAACTCTGCCCGCAGACAGAAAGGTGCTACTCTGCCTCCTCCAGGAAGAGCAGCCTTGGTGGGCAAGCACTTGCTGTGGGTCCTCAGGTCTGCTATGTACACACAGAGACACATGAAAGTGCCAGTCATATCTCAACCCTGCTTCTCCTCTCGACATTTTTGGTCCATCGTATCTGATTTTGTGCCTCTTTACCATGTTTGGGGTTTTATTTTTTTGGCAGAGTCAAAACACAAACAGCACTTCACATGCCAGAGACCACTGGGAACTTTTTTACCTTTAAAATGTCGTCCATCTTACAGAGGGAAAACAGCAAGGAGTCATCTATTTCTTCCACAAGCAGTGGAAAAGGTGTGGCAGGAACCAGGCCCTTTCTTCCTGTGAGCTCCAAGCACACGGCTCCTTGGTGAAGAAGGGAGCTGATTACCCCAAACTGGCTTCCCTTTACACAAATCAGGTGTTACACAGAAACCAGCTGCCTCCTTCAGACACCAGCCTTTACAGCAAGGCTTCTCCTCCCACCGCTGCACTGGTCTGCTGGTGCTCCTCACAGGCTTTCAGGGCTCTCCTGCCAAAATTACAGCAGGCTGTAACCCCATCTGGGCTCTGGTCAACCGATTTCTTGGTAAACAAATAAAGGTAATTCCCAGCACAGGTTTTGGGCTTTTTTTAGATCCCTGATAAAGGTGGGGAGTTCTGGAGCCATCAGGTGGATAGTAGCCAGAAATAGGAATTAAATAGGATGCTGTGTTCACAGCAAGTTTCCTTTGCAAAGTGCATTCAGTGGCTCAAGGCCTGCTTGAGAATGAACCTCAGGCTGGTGTTTCTGTGGTTGTGTTTACTTTATTAAGGAGTTTATTTTATAAAAAAAGAAAATATCCCTTCTGTCCATCCTTCCACCCTTCACTGCTCAGCAAGTACACAACGTGCTGCCTCCTGTTCTGTTGTGTCATGAGCAACCCATTCCAGGAGCGCCTCAAACATGGCCTCAAACATGGACACCATCCTTCTGCAGCACACGCTCCAGCTCATTGAAGGAGAGCTCCAGGAACTTGGTGGACACCCTGGTCATCTCCTCAAAGTGGTGGAGAATGAAGGCATGGGCTGATTCTTGCAGGTCAGGACAGAAGTAACAGTCTCTGAATCTCCAGATGCCCACGCAGTTTTCCAGGCAGAGCTGGGATTTTAAGACCTCGCAGCACAGTTGGATGAGGCCCATGACATTGAACTCGTTTGCTGTGATCAGCAAACTTTCCACAGCTGTCACCAGGGCTGTCCTGGTGTAGGCAAATTTGAGAATGAGCCTTGTGGTTTCCGGGGAAGTGCTGGGGATCGTATAGACCATCTTCTCAGCGTTGCTGCAGGTGCTGGAAAACACAAAGCGGTGCTGGGGAAGAAAGCTGCCTTGCTGCCTTCAACCCTGACACCGGCCTCCCCTGGGCCTCCTTCCCCATGCACCACTTCGGGCACCAGCAGTAGCCATGCTGGGAGGCCATGGAGGCCCAATTTGGGTTTTTCCAGAAGGTTTAGAGACAAATCAGTCCCTACTGGCAGACAGATTGCCACGGGGCAAGTAGCCACCTGACTTCAACAAGAACACCAGAGTCCTGGGGTGTGGGGAAGGAAAACCGCCCGCCTGACCGCAGACAAGCCAGGGCTGGCCACGCTCCCAGCCCTGCACGTGCGTATCCAGGGGTTCATCAGGCACCATTTCCAGCGCTGCTGGTGGATCTGAGGTTGGGGATGAATTCTGGTGTCCCGAGTGGTACCAGGACTACAGGGAACTGCAGGAGGATAGTTTGAGAGCCTTGGGGTCCCTGGTCTCTGTGGAGGTCAACGCAGGAGAGGAACTAAAAGATGGACACAGCACTAGGCACTGTCTAGAAAAGACTCTAAGCTTTTCCAAGAAAGCCAAGAAGGGGAAAGAGACTTTTAGCAAACAGGAAAATAAACAAACAGAGAAAATAAGTTTTTGGGAGAAGAGTAGTGTCAAGACCCTGAACTTTAGGAAACCAAACTTCCAATTCTTATGGGAGTAAGTCAATAGGACACCCCTGGGAAACTGTGCTCAGCGTCAAGAGAGCAGAACTAAACTGGCATATCTTTAAGGACACTTTCCATAGGGTGCAAGAGCTCTTGATCCCCCGATGTAAGTAATCAGGGATGGAGGGCAAGGGACCAGCATGACTACGTGAAGACCTGCTGGTCAAACTAAAGAACAACATGGAAAAGCCTAAGCAGTAGAAACAGGGATAGGAATCTTGGGAAGACTACAGGAACGCTGCCCAGCTGTGTAGGGATGTGGCTGGGAAGCCCAAGGCACAGTTGGAGCTGAACTTGGCAAGAGACACAAAGGCTTCTTATCATGGTATGTCACAGGTAAGTCAGCCAGAAAAGAAAGGTCAAAGAAAGCACACCAATGTGTAAGAAATTAATTGTGCAGTTAACACCAATCAAAAACTGCTGACAAAAGGGTACGTAAAGCTGAAAGACTATTTATTTCTGATGGCACTTTTACAGGATGATAAACTTCTGCAGTACACACATGATATACACACACATTAAAAGAGTAAAGTTAAAAGGCTTAAAGTCCTGGAGGGTTGTACAGGTATGTTTTCCAGGGAGCATCTTGATCATTTTTGGCCCTCACATGCACTTTCTTCAGGCTGTAGCCTCTTTTTGCTTCAACTTACCTCTCATCTCCAGAGCCTCCTACAAGACTGAATCAGCACCACAGCTCACTGATGGGAGGACTTCACCAACCTCCTGCTCCCAACTTCCTTTATCCTCTCAGGACACTGGAAGAATCTATGTAAGGTCATTTCTGAATTTAAACCGTCATTGTGCAGTGACAAATTTAACTGGGCCATTTGCCCTCAGTATCTGCTAGCCCTGCACAAGACTCCACTTTGTTATTGAACTGCAGACATTGAACAAGGAAGACCAAAGATATTTTGATGACGTTGCATCCTCACAGAAATAGGTGATAAAATCCCCACGTTTAGACTGACTGTGAGGCAGCCTTTGAACGGATACAGATATTAATTAGCTTCAAAGAGCTGACACACAGGAGAAATTCTCCAGCAATCTCAAAACCCCTCACAAACATTTGCTGTTCTACACAAACACCTTGGCCCAAAGGTGGTGCTTTTTTACATCCTGTGCAGTCTCACCTCCATCAGTCCATCTGCACAGAGTTTCAATTAGCTCAAAAATGAGCCCTCTTTTTCCTGGTATTAACACTTTGAACCATCTTGTAATAGAAACCTTACTGGCTTTTGGTTTTATTATTCTTATTTATCACCTATTAGAATAAACCTTTACTGTTTCTACTTTGCTGTATTTACAAGGCGTTATCCAAGCTTATGATTTAGAGAGGGAAAAAAAAGGAGAAAATTAAAAAGATCTTTCTTAAGACTTTAAAATATCTTATTAAATTGTCATCAGTTTCACATTCATAATCTATTCTCTCATAGGGCCTTACAAGCAATTAAAGAAGTCCCTTTTGATAAGTCATTTTGCATTGGCTGGTTAATTCCATATAATCTGTATTGGTATGCATTCTCTGCACTGTTGTTATGGCAATAAAAAGCAGCACAGGAGCTGTTAGTGTCTAAATTGACATGGAAAGCAATCTTCTACCTGGCCTGTAGATTTAATTGGCTATAAATAAGCTGTGCAGGCAACAAGCACAAAACAATATATTCCTATAAAAAGACTACTGCAGCGAGCTGCAGAGTACAATTGAGTTGAGTAAGGTTTGTTGAACTAATTAAGTGTTACCATGCTGTGGACTGACTTCCTATTTTGTTGAAAATGGCTTGCTCTGCTCTGAACCATTATGCAGCAAAAAAAAAAATCCCAGAGCTGCTTCCTCACCACCAAAACAAGTCACTGGCTGTCACTTCATTAATTTTCTCTTTTACTTCAAGACTAACTAGTTCTCTTGGTACCTGCTGGGGGAGTAAGACAAGATGGTCCCCCGAGCACAGAAAATTTGTCTTTTATGGCGATTTTAGATCTTTGGGAATACTAATTCCCAGTGGCATCACAGGTGTGTGCAAGTCTGGCACTCCCCTGCCTCCCATGCTTGTCAAGAAAAACATACTTCCTTGATGTAGGCTTAGTTTCCTCACAGCTGGTACGGAAACTTGCTTCAACTCAAAATCATGACACAGACATGTCTTGGTAATTACACGCAGAAGACAAACACACACCACCCTCATTTTTTAAAAACCTACATCTCCTTAGCCCTTGGTAATTACACAATTTTGAGAAAGTCTTTGTTTTTCTGCTCAAAACCATACTTGAGACATCCAAATATCTTCTGTTGCCACACACGTTGCAGGTGCTCAGTTTTTCCAGAACTGTGGTGTTTTTAGTCATGAGATCAGTGCAGAAATATGCAGTTTTACTTCAAGCCCAGATCCATAGCTGCAACCAATCATCAGGCTCTTGGAAAAAGAAACACAGCTTCTCATCTTCTCTTGTGACTTCCTTAGATAACAAGAAACTACACCGCATAACGTGCATGTGCCTCTGTGTCCCCTCAGTTCACTCAGAGCAGCTCTGGGGTCGACACCCAATGTACAGGACCTCATTTTGCTCTCATTGGTTACTCATGGGCTTAATTCCAATGAAAGCACATCTGTAGAACTCGAGTCACAGCTGACCCATGGCTCACAGGGACCAATGCTGAAGTCTGCCTGAAACATGATCCTGTGCCAAAGAGCCTCGTGCCAAAGTCTTAAGCCACACAAGAAGTAGAGAGACAGAGCATAGATGTGTAAATCCGCACAAGATCCCTGCACAGGGATCACAAAATCTGCTCCTTTGACATAATTTGAGGACTAAATCGTTTCAGAACTTATAAAATCATTTTTGTTCATGTTTTTACATTAGTACTAATGACGTGTCATGTTCCAGGGTGTAGGCTGATTAAAAGGGGAGGCAGAAAGGAATCTTTTCCCTCTTTCTGATTGTTTATATCCCAAAAATGTGGAGATTAATTTGGGGAAAGCACTACATACCTTTGAATCATCAGGTAGTGGCTGGAATGAGAGGGTGGTGTTGGGAAATGCACATCAGCTGCATTATGACAAATCCTGTGTTTCTATGTACAAGCACAAATCCCCAAGCTGTCCCTTGTGTGGCTTGTGTTTAAAGCTGGCCCTGCAGATGAGGCTCTGAGAGAAAGGCAAGATCAGTTCTCTTGAAAACAAAAAAGCTGATATTAAAATAAACATGTACAGGGGGAACAAACTATGAAGAGTGTCACAATAGCATCTCTTTAGGTCTCTAAATTTTACAGTTAAAATGTAATAATAGCCCACAGTAAGAGATAACTAGACAGGTGTGGTTTTCCCTGTGTTGACACGAGTTACTAATCTATCAGTCTGGTATGAAAGCCCATTAAAAGCGATACGAACAGACCACCTCGAGCAAATATTTCAAGCCTACAAATAACCAGTGGCACGCCCTCAAAACATTTGAAGTTCCAAACTGCAGCATTTTATGATACTCCTTTCTAAGTAACAATATCACCGCTTTGCTAAAGCTCACACCTGTGTTTTCATAAATAAATGTCAGTAAAGCCCTGGGGGTTGCCAGAGTATTGGTAGTTTATGATTGTTCTGAGCAACTTCTGCATTGTAGACAGAAAATTCAGTTTACCTCAAGGACGCATTTAAAAGGACGTTGTGTGAGACTGGCACATCCTAAGATTATTGCTATTTTCTAAAATTGCAAATAAGCACCAATTAATGAAATTGTTTTCAAGTAACAGGCAACCTCAACACTCTGCAACGTTCACCATTTAGGTTATATTAAACATCCTATCAAGATAAACTGTGTCATTTGGTATCTGTGGAAAACACTCTAGATGCAATGATTCTACCTCCACCTGCAGGATTACAGCATGCAAGGCTCTGCAAATTTTGCCAAACGAGCATGATCCTGTACTGCATGCACTGTTGATTTTTTTTTTAAACCAGAAAGGTTGAATTGGTTTCTACAAAGATAGATAAGCCTTCTATAATTCGAAAAAAACCACACTGAACACAAACTCCACGTGGAGTGACAATTGCCATTCACATTATTGCGAGAGTTGAGGTATTCTTGAAGAGAAAAGGCACCAGTGAAGCTGTTAGATCCAGATGTACTGAATGACAGGAAAGCGTTCAATTAACGCCCTATTGAAGAAAAAGACACATTTCAGTACAACGGTTTTGGGTGGGTTTTTTTCTTTTTGATTTGTTGGGGTTTTTTTTCACATCTCTAAATTGGCATAGCTTTGAGATGGGCACACATTCACGCTGCTTGAAATTCCTCACTTCAGCGTTAACCACTTAGCTATCTTTTAGGATTTTGAAAGGCACGGAGCCCCCAGGCACACAGCTAATTGTTTCTTGTGCAGGGAAGAGAACAAGTTTTACCTACCAGAGAACTGGTCACAATAAAGGCAAGCGGGAGACAGAACTCACAAGGGTGGACTGAGTAGAGTTAAAAACAAGTTCTCTTCCAAGTCAGAAATTTCAGACATTTTTCATACACAGAAAAAAAAAGGGGGGGGCTACCCATTAACCCGTTATTAAAAATAAGCCTTGGACAGGTATTTCAGAGTCAAATACCTTCAAGCACATTATTTTGGCTCTTTGCTCAGTTGTTCAAGGGTTTAATATGTGAAAAACATGAGTCATTATGAACTAATACACCCACTTACTTGGGCTTCCGCTCCTCGCTGGCGTAGGACTGCGGCTTCGAGGCAACTGCAAGGCAAACAGAAAAGGGTACTCAAGTGTGCTAAAGAACTGCACCCCAGAAAGGCACCTGGGGACCCATCAACATTAACAAAATTCACACGTGTTACTCCAGCAGCGCAGCTCCACCGCTACCAAGTCAAACTCAACGCCTTTCCGGCTTTTTCTTTCATGCCCTGCACACACAAAAAAGCGACTCTTACCCAAAGCCTCTCACATTTTCACTGTTCACACTTTGAGTTGAGGGCACCCAAGTCAATCTAATAAGAAGGGCTAACAATTACAAAAATACACGATTTTTTACAGAAATAATTTAAAATATTGTCTAACTGCACCATACGCAGAATTCTGATAGGGATTCACGTGTTCTATTAGTACCACCTCAGTTCTTCCGCTCCTGCTCACCCTACACTGATTTTCTGCTCCTTCGAGACATTAAAGGGTAAATTTAGATTACTAATTCCAGGAGGCAGGGACCATATGCTGTACATGTACTGCAAGATGACTAAACCACTTCCAGATGATGCAATTAGTTATTCAGAAGGGTGCTGAAGCAAGGGGAAGCAGGGGGAAAGCAGGAGGAGATCCAGAATTGAGACTTCCAAAAATGTAACTATGATCTACTTACTTCTCATGCAGTGTCTCCACTGATAACTATACCAGGCAATAACTATCTGTCAGTTCAGCTTCACCAGCAAAGGCATTTATTCCCAATACTAAAATATACCTGTGGCACATCAGCATTTTTAAAAAATTGCCTACATTGAGTTTAAAATACTTGTTGCTATTTATACTACAAGCATTCAGATGAGGCTTACACGATGAGACACACGAGGACTGGTGCTACGGCTGCGGCTTCTGCTTCTACTCCTACTTCTGCAAGACCACTACAAGAGAAGAGGTTGATAAACTTAATAAATGTCCTCTCTTAAAAGACAGACTCACTCGACAAGCAGACTTGCCATGCCAGAGACAAGGCTCGAGGACAAAGAGCAAACACAGTAAATTTCGTTCTTAGAACAGACTCTGCCAACAATCATACACCTACTTAATGAATACATGAAGATAAATGGAACTATTCATCCTAAATACAGGATGAGGCACTAAAACCTAACTGTCATTTGATATACACAGCTCCAGCCATCCAGGGAACAATCAAGAATGTATCTTTTTAAATCTTGAAACACTATTTAAATACAATGACTTCCTGTAGCATGTTCCTTAACAAGAGTACGTACCAGAGCTCCTCTTTTTGTGACTGCCTCTCCCTTCACAACTACAATGTCATTTTCCATCAGAGCAGGCCATACGTGATAGGCCACCAAGGCAGCTGTGAAATCAGAGTCAAAGCTACGATGGTACCTGTTGAAACACAGAGTACAAGAAACATCTGCATGTAAGTGCCAAAAGTTAAATACAATGCTTCAAGTCTGCTTCAAGTCATCAGTGCTGATAAAAAGCAGAATACTAGTTACAGCTCATAAACACCTTTCCTGACAATTTATCTGTACCACAAAAATAAGTATTCTTTAAGTGAACCTGTAAAAGAAATGCATTTGTAAGACAGATTTAGCAGAATCTAGTGTCTACTTCTCCTGAGAGACACTCCAGAAGGCCACTTATTCTTGCACAAGTCCCACACAAGGCAGGGTCCGTGTGTCCACTAACAGATTAAATCTCCTAAGCAGCATTTTGGCATGCTTCTGAAACCTCTACAAAGAATATTAAAGAAATACTCTCTCTCAACTGTAAAGTTACATCCTAGTATCTTACGAGACAGAAGAGGAAATTTTATTAGCAAGACTCTCAGATATTGATAATGAAAGAGAGACCTTTCAGCTAAGAAAAAATATTTTGAAGGCCCATATTAATATACCAGATGCATATTACCTCCCTAAGTCTGCAACACTGGCTGAATAACATGTCTGCTTTTGTAGATTCAGACTCAAAACAAATACCCAATAACTGAAATAAAAAATAGCAATAATATAGCAATAGCAAAAATAGTAATGTACAATACTCATGTATATTCCAATGCAAATTATATGAAATGACATTGTAAACAGAGGCATGAAGCTTTGTATGGAGGAAGGTATAGGGTATGATGAGGTTTGGCCAGCCCATTTATAAAATGGTATCAACACATAACTGACAGAACTATTTGAATTTCTCCAAGCTTTGCTCCATTCCTGTGTTCCACACATACACGTGCCCTGTATTTATCTTTACCGATGGATATACGTGTGTATGTGAACACTGGAGGCAGACAGAGACTAAACAGGGAAGGGAAAGGAAAGGTGATGGTAATTTTCCTTTTAAAGTATCAATTAAATATGCTCTAGGGACTGAAGCTTATCCAGAAAATTGCTCTGACATTCATTAAAAAAAAGCTGTTTACACTGGTCTACATCCAGGAATTTATACACCATCATAGACCTTAAAGACACACCAAATTCACTACAGACCAGGAATATTTGCCCCACTTCAATGTTTAGTATCTAAAACCTTTATATTAATTAGGAAAGAAGTAGACTACTGATGGATTTTTTTAAAAATAGCAAAAATCTGACTGAAAATAAAGAGTTCTTACTTGGTCTCACTGAAGAGTTCTCCATCAATACCAAAGGCAATATCAAGAGGAGGACTGAGTGTCTGCATTGAAAAAGCCATCCGGCACAGCTCTCGAATCAAAGTGCTGATCACAATGAAATCAATTTCTGGTGGAAATGAAATCTTTGGGTTGATGTTCATGGAGCGAATTACCTCCTGAAAATAAACAGAACTGAGCTCACTAACACTTTTATTCACAGCCAAGTATGGAAATCCTTACTAAATATATCTCTCAGCTTTCTACATGTAAAAATCAGTATAAGGAACTCCCAGCAACGCTGTCTTAGGCTATTCCAGAAAATATTAGCTTCAGAAAGAATGGGACGTTATTTTTGAAATAAAGAAAGAGCTACATCATTCTTAGACATCAGCCCTAGGAGGGAGATGCAGTTTTTCAGTAGAGCACAGTCCTAAAGAAAAATATGCAGTTGAGCTTACATTTATTTGATTAAGACAGTTGCACTGTATCTTGACAAAAATATTATTCTGGCAGAGAGACACTGAGGCAAATAAAACAAGTCATTAGTGGGCCACACCACAACATTATTTTGGAAAAACAAACTGCTACAAGACACAAAATCCATGCGCTAAACTGTTTTCCTGCTTCAGGCTGCAGTGCGTTCCTAGTTTACACACTCCAAATTTATTTTCCTACTGAAATAGACCAATAAGTTACTTCCCCACCGCCCTTGACTTACATTGACACTGGCTTGAACATCATACAGATCCTCGTGACGAACTATATAATCCAGGACAGTGTCTTCAAGAGACTCCGGCCCTGAGTGACCTAGAGACAGAGTCTCTCTTACACGTACTTTGAACTGCCTGTAGGCCATCTTTGCTGCATGAAAAGACTCCTGCAAACATAAAGAACACCCAGTTAAAATCCAAGAGACCAACACTAATTTTTTATCAATTATCTGAGAGGATGAACTGAACCCTTGTAAGTGTCATCGTTGTAAGGAGGAATACAAAACACTACTGTAAAAGTGAAAGTTAAAAATAGTACTCATCTGGGCAGATTTCTCTCATTAAATCAAGTGTGATTTATCTGCAGAAGACAGGATTGAAAAGCTTCCCACATAACCTGCTATTTTTATGTAGAATTCTATCACACACCAACGATCAATGGAATCACATTCAAAGACATCAAGAGCAGAGCTCAGTAATCACGTTTTACATGCCACAGCCTAACATGTCAGACAGGAACACCTCCTGTCTCTTGGGAAGAAAGGTTGAGCTGGGGAGTGTGATATGAATGACAGCTGTAGGGAACAAAAATCCATAAATCAGTAAATGTGCTTGGAATCACACACATTCAGAGACACGCCACCTCTCTGACACAGGTACACACTACATCAATTTTATAGAAAAAAAGATTAAGTACAGAAAAATGAAAACAAATTTATTTAGACTGAGCTCACAGTAAACGTGAGGTATCTACCTAATTCTGACTCAATCAAACGAGAAAAGCACAGAGCCACAGGTAAGAGGGAAGCATGATATGGAAAGATTTTTAGCTTTTTAAAATGCAGTATTCCCAAAAGAACCCAGCTAAATGAGGTGGTGTTGATTAGTGCAGGGATCATCTACCTTTCAGAGCCATTCAGTCTTCTTATGTGCCCTTTTTTGGCACCTGTACTGTGGATCACCAATCCTGTTCAAATGTTGGGACGGGACAGTCAGAAAAGGAGACTAAATTGAGAGTTCAATGTATAAGCGTTAGGGAAAGAAAGGCAAATCAAAAAGGGAAAAAAGAAGAGATCTTTTCTTCTCCATACTTCACAGAAATGCTAATTTGCACACCATTTGATCTGATCCAGCCATAATATTTTATAAAACAATTCTGGCCTGTAAACCAAAGAAAAAGAAAAATGGTTTTTGCTTACCACAGCTGCAATGTATATTATTCTCTGCACCATCTCCATGTCACTGATGTACGTCCTCAAGAGGGTCTCTGCATCCAAGCGTTCTTCGGCGTAGATGTCACCAAAGCGAGCTATCAGGCAGGCGCGACGCGAAGCATTCGTACGCCTGGCTCGGCCGGGTGAGCAGCTCCTCAGACAAGGGGGACTCGATGACCTGTTCTCAACACGCCTCGGGGAAGGAGAGCGGCTCCGCGCAAGCCTAGGACAGAGACGGAAAGAGACACGAGGTCACCTCACCACCTCAGACGTTTTTGTCTAGTGCAGAGTTTTGTGTCAATTTAGTTATTACCAGGGTAAGCTGAGATTTTTTGAGCCAACGTAATTAAAAGAGCGAAGCTGCAGCTGGTTAGTGGAATACAAAGGCATTTGTGTCAATACGTTTTATGGGCTAGAGCCTGGAACAATAAAATTAAAGTCATTCCTAAAGTGTGTACAGCCAGACACTTTGTTCTGGGGAAAGACACTTTTAAACAGTAATATTTTGGAGATTTGTTTCTCTTTCAGTACCACTGAAGAGTTGTAAAGTCAAACAAGTGAGAATATAAGAACAAGTTCTGCCCTGTAATGGAACAGTATTCAAAGAGGATCTATAAACAAAAAAAAAACCCCAACCATTTCTTTTTATCCAGTACAGCTGCTCTCAGTGTTTTGTAAAACTGCTCTCTTTGCTGTTTTGCCAGAAACTTAACATAACCACTTGAAATAAAAACACTTGGGCACTAGAAGAATTCAGTGAAAGATGTTATGTCCCTTCATAACAAAGCACAAAAGTTTAGCTTTTGTTTGTACTTCTTTTTCAAATGAGGAGGGAATTCATGCTGCCTGACATGAACAACGTCTCTGTGACTTCTCTGAATAATGCCTCTACCTGCTCTGGAGAACAGACTTTTGGGCATCCAGGATAGATATCTCATCCCGCAGTATTTGAATCTGCTGCTCATAGTCATTCAGACGTTCTAACTTCCACAGGGCATCCTTCTCTTGGGCACGGGAAGTCTTCAGACTTAACCACACAGAACACAATCAGTCACAAGATGTCCTTCTACCAATGCCAACCATCTATCAATTAATCCTCCTCACCAAATGAAAAGAGCAGGAAATGAGGAGAAACACTGAGCAAGCTCCTTATGCTGAAATACAGGGAAATCAAGAGGGTAAGAAAAAATGCATACTCCAAAGCATACTCTTAACTACACTTTAAAAAGTACAAATGTACTGGGGCAGGAGACTGGATACACCACACTTCGTGTTACAGGAGAGATCCCTGGTTAACATTTGGTGTCCTTGCACAAGCGCAGATGATGAGGTCAAAGAGAAACTGGTTTCTTTCTCATATTTAAGATATTAAGTAAACCAGCTCAGTTTTTTGTGGGTTTTTTTTCCCTACAGTTCAAGATTCTAGATATTCTCTTATATCAGGTCCTCAAGTTCTTTTCTTTGCTGGAATGTATCAGTCAGTCAAAGGGTATCACTGAATGGTGTTATGTATGCAGTATCCAAAGATCACTCTCCCCAAGAGAAGCAGTGTTTCTTAAACATTGGCAGACAAGCAGTTAAACAAGTTTATCTCCTGTCAGAAAGTACCCCAGCATCTCTGCTTTCCCTCCTAACATAGATATTACTGTTGTTTTCTCCTTTCCACAAAAGGATGCTTTCTGTACATTTTGGAGGCATCAATTCTGTCCTTCCTTTTTTTTCCCTTTACTGAAAGACTCTGGTGAGATTTTTGAGGATCAGAACCACTGAGAGGTGTTGACACTGACAGGCTTCTTGTTCCAACTTTTGAAGGAGAAGGGTGACAGAAAGGACCACAGGTAGTAAGGCCAGCACATCTGCTGAAAGACTGTCCATCCAGCCTAGGTAGGAAAAGCTGCAGATACTATTACAATCCCACGAGCATCCTCAGTCAGCTGCTCCAGCAGGAACTTCTAGCAGAGTCCTAGAGGGCTAAAGAATTCTGATTTAAAGAACAACTGGGAAAGGAAAGTAGATTTGGGAAGATGAAAGAGAGAGCGTGAGAGAGATAGAGATGGGGGGAAATCATTAAGTACCAAACAAACAAAAAAAGGTGAAAAAAGCACTCTATAATATACAAAACTAGTCAGACCTTCCTTAAGTTGCCATGACAGATACTGTAGACAGATAATGCAATGTTAATAAAGGTAAATAAAAAGTAATCATTTCACTCCTGTATTATTTTTTGTTATTTACCCCTATCGACGTGGAATTTTTCATAAAGTTTTAAAGCAATTTTTGATGGTTTTTATCTCACTGCTGTGAGCTCCACAAAGCTTTTGTCTTTTCATCATGAGAGCAGATAATGATTACAAATACAAACAGACACTTAATTATAGGTCTATCAGGAGAGGGAGGGAAAAAACAATCCAAAACCCTTGAAAAAAACAGGAGAGCATATGACAGACTGAAACCAGCAGAAATATCTGCCTCTTTCATTGCTCATCACAAGTTATATGGTAAGTCACAAACATAAGAAAAGCTGCCACAGAAAATCAATGTTTCTCTCTTTGTAAGAAAAACTAAACACCAACAGGAAAAAAAACCAACTTTAAGACAAACACATCTGAATTACCAATGACTTTTGTAAGCTTTAACAATAATCCTTTCTGCGCTAATTACATCTGTTTCCCTTGCTATATTGCTCATTCACTCTACTGCTGAATGTTATTCTGAAATGAAGAGAGTATTATCATCTTTCTGCTAATGTTAGATGTAGGTGTTACCCAAAAAAAAAAAAAAGGAAACAAGGCAAACTATAGTTCTTAAAAAAAACACAACAGAACTGTGGGGTTTTATAACCCACTTCTTTAAGGTTATAACTAGTATTTTAAACTCTCCCATCTAACCATTTAAAAATACAATAGGTGTCTTCAGCCAGGAGAAAATACAATAGCCTTGAGAACGTGTGTCTCTGCTCAATGCAGATAAGAGGGGACCCCACTGCTCCCCTCCAATTTCAAACAATTCATTAAAGTCCCTCACAGCTCCCCCAGTCCGTGAGCCAAGCCCAACTCATTCTCTCAATATTAACTTGAAATTCAAGGCAAGAATAACACCACTTATGCCATTTCGGGCCAGATGCCCGTTCAATCTATTTTTTAAGAGCTCCCTGCAACAGTGACACCGCAAGGTCTTGAGGTAACCGATTCAAGCTACCATATTGGCTGTTATTAATTGCAACCAAGTCAGTCAGAATTTCTTCCTGCCAATCTATATAACAGCTCCTCCATTCAGCTGATCAGGAAAAAGTCCTCTTGACCTCATTTACTTCAAAGTGAGTCGTCTGACTTCATTAAGCTCGATTAGACCTTGGCACGAGGCTAAGTGCCCTAGTAGTAAGCTTCTATTTATAATAGTATCAATAGGATTTTGTTCAGTCTGCATGCAACAACAGGTTTGAGTACACGTTATTATTTATCTTCCCCTGAAGAACTTCCAACTACTTTTTAAATGTTGATAGTTATTCGCTTTAAAAATTCGTATTTTCCTTCATAATTCTGCAGCAGATAGCTAAATCCTATTATAATTAAAATCTTGATACTAAAAAAAAAAAACAAACCACCAAAAACCAAACCTTACACCTGGCTATAGAATTTAAATTGAGTCTAGAACATATTTATGCTGAAAACCACGATGTCTTGCAACACATGCTTTGATTTCAGTCTGCAAGACAGCCAGACTATAGTCAAGACGAATGAGATCATCGGCTATTCCAAAAGTCTTAAAAACACGTTTACAGGCAAAGATGCAAAGGACGCTCCTGGAAAACTGTCCCTTGTGTAAAAAAACCAAAAAGCCTGTTCAAAGTGTCACAGATCAGTCCTGACCTCACTTCCTCTACTTTTAGAAGGATGCTGGGTTTGGCAGGCAGGTGAAGACTAGGCAAATCTGATTTCACCCAAGTGAAAGGATTCACATTTGGAAAAAAAAATGATTCACAGAGCAGGAAAAAATAGCACCTTTGCTTCAATCAGAAGTTGACCACCCAGGCAGAAGGTGCAAGTGCAGAGTGCCAACTGAACTGAGAGGAAACATGAACCACAAGTACGTGGAGATTACGGAATCCATGAATTCGCAGGAAGACAGGGATGTTTTGTTTTTCTATCAGTCATACCAATGGCAACTTGAACTTCTGTTCAGTCTGTGTTACACACGGGAATTGTGAGATGCTTCATATCCTACTAATGTGTTCAATCGGGAAGGCAGCAGTCAGGTTATACCTAAGAATCAAGGAGTTCTATGAGCTACTTTTCACCAAACAAGTCAAAAGAACCTATTTTACGGGAGTAAGAGTTTATACACCAGGTAGCTACCTGAAAAATTAAAACCCAAAATGATCAACACTTGCTAGGAAAGTCCATGCGTGAAATGTGACAATTAACATTATTCCAGAAGCAATTATAAACATCTGGAGATGAACAAGTGATATTCAACTCAATAGTGGAAGTAGAAAATCTTAACTGCCTGAGGTTTTTTGATTGTTTATTGTTATCAGGAGTAGCTCATCCTCTCAGTTACCCTAAAAGGAAAGCTAAACTCACGGACAGTTACACCCTTTCATACAGCGTAACTGGCAAAGTCGTTTCCTCCATTTTTAACTGAAAAGCTGCAAGTATTTATTTAACGAGTATGACTACATTTCCATTGTTGAAATGTCAGTTATCACAAGAATTAGCATGCTGTTGGAATTAATTTCCAATACCTTTGAAATACCTTTGTGTTCTTTTCTGATAATGTAGCGCATTCAAAAAAAACCCCAAACCAACCAAAAGCAAGAAATGTACATTTTATAACAGTGAGGAATTATTACTGCTTCTAGAACTGCCTGTTACTGCTTCTAGAACTGCCTGCGGGTCAGGCCACAAAAATAAATTAGTTTTAAGGACCCCTGTATTGAAACTGAAAGGTAGGTTCCCCAGCTGCACCCTTACTGATCCAAATTAACTCCCCAGATGTGACCAACACACTTATAAACTCAAAAACCATTTTTAAACCACAGACATCAACATTACCAGTAGCCATCGCTTCTGTATGACAGACAAAAGGATTTGGCAAAAATGTTCTAAAATAAAAAGCTGTGTAAAGAACTTTATCTTAAGGCAGACAGACTGAAGTGTCTTTTATTTAACACACACACTACTTTGAAGAGCATCACAGCAAATTGCAAAGAATGGCTTCTGGCTCTATTCAATAGATGGTTCTCTCCTATTTAACTTCATCTGCAAGATCCAATTGCTATAAGGCTGCTAGTTTCAAAGCAATCCTTCCTCTATTCTAACAAAAAAAGGATAGAAGTTCAGCTATAAGGGTTCTTCTCATGTGGATCTGCTTATGCTAACTCTGTAACATCAAGAAACAAAGCTACAGGATGTTAAGGAGCTAGACCTATTTTTGCCATAGCATAGAACAGTGTAGAATAACCAGAACCCGTTCAGGTAAATGGCAGTCTGTGTCTCTGCATGCTGATTTTGTGCCATAATTACTCCAAGATTCAATTTTTTTTACGCTGATTTTAGCTGAACAATTTCATCTTCTGCTGCCAAAAGAGTAGTGGCTGATTTGGTCATTGTGTCTTCAAGGGCCAACTGGGTTTTTGCCAGACTGCAAGAAAAATGAATAACCTTCAAGGTAAAGGCAGAGATTCTACCAGAGAATTTAATAGGACAAACTGACTGTTTATGTTTAAGCAGAGCAAGTCCACACCAATTTAATACATGAAAACAATCACAGTGGGCTTTGTGCAGACTATCAGCACACAAAAAGTTATATCTGACTATATAATAACAGAATTATTTTGCTACGACCCATTATTTTTCATTCAGATTCAATTCCAGTTTCTCCTTCGATTTCAACAATTTACAGCAAATTACAACAATTTACAATTTTTATCTTGGGACACAAACTCTCTTTTTCCTGCACTGGTCCCCTGTTAGCCAATAACTACACAATCACAACTCCGGATTGCACCACTTTAAAAGGATCCGTTCTGAAACTATGATGCCTGACTTCACCTCTGCTTGAATTACCTCTTCCCAACCCGCCTTTGCAAACCACAGCCAAAACTTCTCTGATCTGACAAAACAGAGAAATGCAACCCAAAAAAGCTTTACTGTTGATTTTCCCAGTTCTCACAGGAACTGGCCCAAAATGACTTCTTCTTGTACTGCAAACTCCCACACACTCACTCCACTCCGTATGAGGGAGTAACTTGCCTTGTACTTCTCACCTCGAACATCCAACTCCTTTCTCCAGCTCCTCAAATAATCTCTTTCTATCCACACAGAAGCACAGGATGAAAGGCCTCACCCCTAAGCCAACCTTCATACATACCTCAATCACAGAAGGGCTGAGATTAGAAGGGACCTCTGGAGGTCATCTGGACCAACCCCACTGCTCAAGCAGGCCCACCTAGAGCTGGTTGCCCAGGACCACATCCAGACAGCTTTTGAATATCTGCAAGGATGGAGACTTCACACTGACTAAAAAGGGTTTCCTGAGGTTCAGAGGGAACCTACTGTGTCCTGATTGCGTCCACTGCCTCTGGTACTGTCACTGGGCACCAGTGGAAATAGCCTGGGTCTGTCTTCTTTACCCCCTCCCTTCAGGTGTATACATTAATAAGATCCACCAGTCTCACATAACTCTTCCCTGTAGTTAGAAAAATGAACAGAAAACAATTCCTTTGCTTATTAAACCCTACAGGCCAGAATTTTTTTGCAAGATTACCTAACTCTGGGAAATCAGTTGAAATGCCAAGATCAAAACACCTCTCTCTTCTTCCAAATATTGTGGGGTCCTTCTCCATCCCACCTTGTCACTTTTGATACTTAACATATGCTGTGTCCTCTCACGTTCTTTCCACTGATCTTTAACTCACTCATAGTTGAATGAGAGATTTTTTTGACAGTAAAAAATTAGAATGCCTGCCTTCATCCAAGATACTAACGTGAGCTGGTAAGTAAGGGAAGAGCAACTGATGTCATCTCCTTTACCTTCTGTAAGACCTCTGACACATTCCCACACAACATCCTTCTCTCTAAATTGGAGAGAGATGGATTTGATGGATGGACTAACTGACAGATAAGGAATTGGCTGGATGGCCGTGACCGAAGAGTTGTAGTCAACAGTTCAATGTCCAAATGGAGACAAGTGACAAGCAGTGTCCCTCGGGGGTCCCTATGAGGACTGGTACTGTTCAGCGTTTTTACTGATGACATTGAAAGTGGAATTGAGTGCACTCTCAGCAAGTTTGTGAATGACAGAACCAAGCTGTGTGGGTTAGGGAACAGATGCCATCCAGAGGGACATTGACAGGCTTGAGGAGTGGGCACATGTGAATCTCTTGAAGTTCAATGAGGCCAACCTGGGTCAGGGCAATCAACAGTATACACTGAAGGGAAAAATAATTATTAAGAGCAGCTCTGCCAGGAATTACTTGGAGATAGTAGTAAATGAAGAACTAGAAAAGGGATGGCAAGAAAGCCAACCATATCCTGGTCTGCAGAAAAAGAAGCATGACCAGAAGGTCAAGGGAGGCGATTCTCCCCCTCTACTCCCCTTTCAGGACAGCCCACTGCGTCCAGCTCTGGGGTCCCCAGTACAATAGACATGGACCTGCTGGAGCAGGTCTAAAGGAGGCCACAAAAATCATCAAAGGGTTGGAACATCTGTGAAGAAAGGCTGAGAGTTGAGATTGTTTAGCCTGGAGATGGAAAGCTTCAGGGAGACCTTATAGCAACCTTTCAATACTTAAAGGGGGCTTATAAGAAAGATGGAGAGAAACTTTACTTTTTACCACTGTCCTAGTGATAGGACAAGGGGTACCAGTTTTAAACTAAAAGAGAGAAGGTTCATATTGGATATATGAAAGAAATTCTTTATGATGAGGGTGGTCAGACACTGGAACATGTTGGCCAGACCCCTGTGAATGCCCCATCCCTAGAAGTGTTTCAGATCAGGTTGGATGGGTCTTTGAGCAATCTGGTCAAGTGGAGGATGATCCTGCCAACAGCAGAGGGGTATGACTACATGAACTTTGATGGTCTCTTCCAGCACAAACCATTCTGTGATTCTACAATTCTATGAAAGCAGGACATATCTGAAGATTAGGATACAGAATGAAATATTCTATTGAACCTCTATTCCTCTAATCTAATACAGTTTGTAGTTTTGATTTGTGGAATCATGTAGTAAGAGCATTAAATTATATCACTTATTGTACTGACCCAAGGACTGTGAACATTCATTGATCTCATGCTCTCATGCTCATAGGATGTATGAGAAAGCATCTGTCACTTGGAGCTACTTTTAAAACAGCCCTGGAAGTGGCACTAACTGCACAAATTTGTTTCTGAAGCCATTAAATTATTTTGAGATCAGAGCTGCACAAAATGCATTTTATACAAGTAGACAAAAACAATTCCAACCTAGTAACTTTATTGAAAATCTGTCTGTATTTCTGCCTCCGTTGTACCATGGTGGGTTTTGATCTTCTTAGACATCCACATACTGCTCACATAGCATAACTAATTATGACACATCATAGGTCCTTCAATAAATATTGCACTATAGCTACTCGATTGATTGTTAGCAAGGTGTGCTCAGCTTGAAACAGTCCATCGACTGTGATTCTACTGGGATGGTCATGCACCATATAAAACCCTTTTGTAGTGTGTTTTCCAAATCCTCTGCCAGAAGTAACACCAATCAAGTTAATCTATGCATGCAGCTATGACCATATCATTTGTACTCCACTTTGGAGTGTTCTCCACACAGAAAACCCAGTGCCTAGATGGATTTGAAGCTGTGATTTTAAGCCACAAATTAAAACATTTTACAAATTTCCACCAGCATTTAGATGTCAAGAGAAAAAATAAGGCTTGTTGTTGAAAAGCAAAACCCATCCAAACAAAAAGAATCACAGTTAATTCCCCTACTCTTGTTGCACATGGTTGAGCTGTAGGCGAGTTGAAGTCAGTTCTTCCTGCAGCTCTTGCAGCTGAAAACTCTGACTGTTGGCCAGCTCTCTCAGCTGCCTCTCTCTCTCAATTGAATCCTGCAACAAAATACACAAATACACTGTGTGAATGTTCTACCTTACAGAGTCCTTCAGTGTAGTACAGCATTGCTAGCAGATGTGTTTCTAAACAGTTCAGTAACATTTCTGAAGTACTTTAAAACAAAATCAAATGGATACCATCCAGGCACACAAAATAAAGATTCAATTCTATTAGGAAAAATATACACTTCTTTTACACCTCATGATAGAGAATGTGGAAAGTCTGCATATAGACTTATACCTGTCTACACATCTGAACAAAGTCTTGCAGATGCATTACATGGGGTTTTTCTTTCCCCCCCAATCAGTCACCTTCTGACTGACCACATAAACTCAAGTCAAGTTTCTGGGAATTCATGTTCACAAAATAACAGAAAAAAATTATTAGAACAGAGGAGGCAGCTACTGTCATTCCAGAAAGCACACTACTATATGTGCAGCTCTGTCTTTAACAACCTATAGATTTGCCTGCTACTGCAAGAATGAAGTAGGTAACTGTGCAGCAGACTTTTCTTTACATTTTGAATGTCACATGCAATGACAGATTGCTAACTGGTGTGCCATCACTTAGTAACATCATTATTTTATATTTTGGGGGTTTTTGGCAGAACTCCTACTCCTGCAACACAATAGAATCTGACTCATAAAGGACATCATTTTTCATTTGTTCTTATTTTAAGCATGAAAAATTTTGACATTAGAGTTGTAAAAATGAGAAGTCAGAAAACATGGAGACATCAATATTAAATCTCAAGATCTTCAACATTTTCCTCTGGCTTGTATCAACCAATGCTCTTGTCTTCTTTCAAAGCATAAAAAAACAGCAGATCCATTTTTCCTGCCAAACTGTCAGTACTACAACCCCTTCAGTAAATATCAAACTCCAAACATCAAGTTAGGTGCATGGTGTTACCATGATGGACATGAGCACTTTTCCACCCACACCACTCCCCTCCCGGAGATATTATAATGCTCAGATACTGAACTAAGATATTCCTTTTTTTCCTTCAAAATAATAAGAAGAGGCCACAGACAGATGCACCTTCAGCTTACTCATGTATTTTCACAGTGTCAGGTTTTTACTAACAGCAATATGGCATAAATACTTCTATGATGTCTTTGCAAATGTAAACGTAGCATAATTCTCCACCTAGAATAGGAAAGCAGTAGAGGAACACAGTTTCTCTTCAAAAGATAATTCCTCCATATTGTCACTCGTTGCTGTGAAACAGCAGAAGTCCTAGAAGGGCAAAAGTAACTTTAATGACCTCTTTGATTTCCCTTTGAAATGAAATGTAAGATGAGACAGACAAATAACATAGTTGTCTCCATGAGCAAATAAGGACACATGTCATTAAGTGAAATCAGGGAGGGAGACTATTATTAACAGAAAGTCATTAAAACTCTCCTCTAGGTATAAATTCATAGCATTCTATTCCCTTAATATAAATTTCCTACACACCTGAGTGAGAGAGAGGTTGGTATCAAAGAGCCTTCCTGAAGAAGCACAGGAAAAACAAGTCCCTAGCCATGGCAGGAGACGAGTTTTTATTGTTTCCACACCTGCATAATGTCCACCTAAGAAAATACATCCGTTAAGAAATTGTGAGAACATGTACAGAAACAGCCAGAGTTTGAAAAAAAAATGACACATGTGAAATGTGGTAGTAATAAGACAAAAGCTCTCATTTACCTTCTTGAGATGTTTCATTTAGGATTGTGAAGAGCTGCCCTTGAATCTTAGAGTTCAATTCTATTATTTCACAGCACCGGTTCAGATTCTGATCACAGGAATTAATCTGTAAATTAATGTGTATTAATATATCTGTCTAGGCTTTCTTAGTTGAAATTATTCCTGTTATGATCATGACTTTTTTTTCCTCTATAATTACATCTTCACAACCTTTTCTTACCTGCAACCTTTCAACCTTCATCTGCAAATGATCAGAGGGTGGAACACCTCTCCTATGGAGACAGGCTGAGAGTTGGGGTTGTTCAGCCTGGAGAAGAGAAGGCTCCGAGGAGACCTTATTGCAGTCTTTCAGTATTTAAGGGGGACCCACAAGAAAGATGGGGACAAACTTTTGAGCAGGGCCTGTTGCAATAGGACAAAGGGTAATGGCTTTAAATTAAAAGAGGGAAGATTTATACCAGATGGAACAAAAAACTTTTTACTCTGAGGGTGGTGAAACGCTGACACAAGTTGTAGATGCCCCATCCCTGGACACATTCATGGCCAGGTTGGACTGGGCTCTGAGCAACCTGATCCAGGTGATGATGTCCCTGCTCATTGCAGGCAGGTTGGACCAGATGGCCTTTAAAAGGTCCCTTCCAACCCAGACTATTCTGTGATCCTAATTTATCTTTAAATGGTTCACATTGCTAATAGACAAACATTAGAACAAAGACATCAGGACTTCTATCACCCAGTTAATTCACCACTTGAGAAAACTTTCTCTTTTCCCCATTCATAAAGAAGACACAATCACAAATATCTCTAAAAGAGGAATCACAATAAATGCAGATCTGTGTTAAAATCTTTCAACACAGAATTTTTAAATTAATAAGATAAGAAATTTTTGGATGAAACAACATATTACTCCAAAAATCTGATTTTTCATATTAACTGAAATAATACATATAAGGCTATTATCTTGCTTTGCCATGCAAGGGCTCCATGCAACTTCATCTGGTTGGTAAGAGTTACTAACTAATAATGGGCAAAATCCAGCATTATGCTTGAGAAACAAAAGAACAGTAAAACCACAGCACTTTCAGCAAATGCAATTCTGAAAAGGAGTTGATGGGATTAATCTGTCCAGGATGTTACTGCACCTGCCAGGAAGACACATACTTTCTACCTGCTTCCTTAATCTTTATCTGTAACCCGTGTATCATCTTCAGCATAGATCATCCTCTAGGTCTTCAGGCTTTAATGGCTTTTAAACCGTTTTTACAAGCTTCCAAAACAGCTAAAACTGTTGTCCCACCTGCATCCCTGTCAGTTTGCATTTTGATTGTTGCAACATGCTTTCCTCCAGCCTCAAGGAACACAGTCTCACCCTGCTAACTTCCACTAGAACACCACTGCAAAGTGCATTTTTCCAGCTCATTACACAGGCATCACACCCATGGTGCTTCCATCTGCCAGATCTTCCTTTTCTGCAGTGGCATCCTGCAACATCTTCATTTCCCAAGACCTCAGAGACTACCCTTACCTCACTTATGATGGAGAGTTCAGTGCCCCCTATTGCCTCTCTCTCCCGAGGTCTACCTCCATCATCCATTTGCAGTATTTTAAAACACATGCCTCTCTTATTCCTCCTCTGGTGTCCTGCACTCTGGAGTTGCACCAGCTACTCATACTCTTCCTTACAACCAGCCTTTGCCATGAATCCTGCAGAGAGCTACACTAGCTATTAATATGCTGTAACTCCTACGTACCATGAAGTAAGAAAAGAACTGGCTTCCCTTGAAAAGGCTGCATTTCTGCTCAGCATCTTTTCTCACCAACCATAGCACAAGGTAGATGGTTACAGGCTCGTGACCAAATCAACTATCAGTGTCCTGAACCTGACAAAACCTGGGGACACAGGAGTGAGAACGCTGCCAAGATTTTCCACTAAGAAAAGTCACAATTTTTAAATCTCAGGTCCCTTCATCTCATCTTTCCCTAATTTTACACCTTCTCCACTGCTTCTGCTGTTTTGGCTTCTCAGTCTCCTGTTACCTCTTTCTGCTCCACGCACATCATTATATCCCTCTGCAGCCTTCTCACCATATCCAAAACTCTTTCCTCACATTTGCTGGATAACCTCATTCTCAATTTCAACATCCTCTTTCCTTGTTTTCCTGACTGTTCCCAAAGCCACCGGTGATTCCTTCTGAACCCACCCTCACTCAGAGTCCTTCCATCCGCTGGTCTTTTATCACAAAACTCTTTCCTGATCCAGACTCACTCATTAGTCCTGGTTTGAGCAACACAGGACTAATTACTCTTCTAATGCTTGGGAAAACTGCACCCTTAGAAGACTCTAGTGGCTGAATTTGTGACAATATTTACTTTAGAGCCAACTAAGCTACATGGGATTCAAGGTCTCAGTGTTTTCAAGCCCTGCCAGGTGCAGGGATGAGGAGTGAGACCCAGCCACTTGACCTAAGTTGGCCAACAGGATTATTTCATACCATGAACGTCACATTACATATACATTAGAAAGTTCACCGCATAGTTCTCTCTCTCCCTTGATGGCAGTGGTCCAGAGAACTCCTTGCCCCAGTGCTGGATTCCTGAACCTTTCCCTTCCTCCTGAAGCTGTAGCGATCGCAGTGGGAGCACATGGCTTCGTGCAGTAGAATGGGCTGAGTATGATCCTTGGGTATTTTATGCTGGCATTGGGATCAATAGTGGTTCTCTATTATTACTGTAATTTATTTAATCTTACCCTAATGAATCTATTTCTATTTCAACCCTGCTGTTTCCTTGTTTTTCCCCCAATTCCCCCCTCCCAGGTGGGGAGGCATCACTGGATGATAAAATAATTTGACTAAAAGTCAATAAATTGTTGTGGGTTTCTCAAACCCAAACACAGCTCAAACAGCACTTTTAACCACCAGGCCTTCCTGCCAGCAGACCCTGACACAGGCCAAAGCAGAGAGAAAACAGCCGAAGATGTGGGCGCCGCAGGCACTGGGTGTAAAAATGGTGATAACTAGGTAGACGTGCGGGTCAGCATCCCAAACCAGCCCTTTGAACCCTGAGCAGGCGGCCGCTAACCGCAGGGCTCGGTTGCCCCGGGTCTAATGGCCCCCGGGAGGCGCCGGGGCCCGCCGCCGCCGTTCCGCGTCCCACCGTTACCGCGGAAACCGCCGCACGGCCCGGCCAGGGCGCCGCGGCCTCCCGCTCCCCGAGGGCCGGCGGGATGAGGCGGGCAGCCCTCCCTCACAGCCCCTCCCGAGCAGAGGCGGATCCCCCGCCACCGAAGGCCCACCTCGTAGTCCCGGTACCAGCTCTCCAGCTTCTCCTGCAGCACCCGGCCGCTCTCCGCGCCCACCAGGCGCCTTAAGCCGTCAGCCATTGCCAGCTGTTCGCTCGCTCCCGGGGTTAGGGTAGGATGGCTTGGGCTGCGTGTGTTTCCCCCACCCCGGGAATCCTCAACGGGCCGGCGACGCGGGGTGGTGCTGATACCGCCGGCCCGGGGCCCGATGCCTTTTAGGCAGCGCCGCTTTCGCGCCGCCTTTATAATCGCGATGGTAACGTGGGCCGGGCCGGGCCGGGCCGCGCCCGCCGCGGCGGCGGGCGTCCACGGCAACGCCGGCAGGGTGCGCCTGGGTTGTGGTAACGGGACGAACGACCCACGGGAGGCAGGGGGGGAAAGCCTTCCTGCAGCCACCTGGTAACGCGTGTCCGAATCGCAGAGTGGGACCCGCCTCACAGAGCCGCACCGACCCCCGCCCGCGGCCCCGCCGCAGCTGCACTCCCCGCGCCGCAAGGGGGCGCCCTCCGACCCCTCCACAGCGCCGGCGGAGGAAGAAGATGGCGGCGGCCGCCTCCGAGCAGGTCGGTCCCCGCCGAGACGCGGGCACGGGGAGGCGGCGGGGCTGTCCCCGCCGGGGAGAGGTGGGGAGCGAGGCCGACCCCAGCAAGCGGTCCGGCTTGGGGCGGGGTGTGCGCTGCTTGTGGAGGGGGCGCCATTTTTCGCGGCGTTGGGGGTCCGCGGCGGGCCGCCCCGGCCTTCCCCGGCTCCCCACAGCCCTCAGCCACCGGGGAGGGGAGAAGGGGCGATTCCGAGCCGTTCCCGGCGCTGTCCGGGAAGGACGGCCTTGGCCCGGCGGGGGCAGCCGCCTCAGCCTGGGGAGAGGCAGCTGGAGCCCGCTGTCGGGGCCCGACAGCCACAGGGTCTCTCGACAAACCCTACTTTCTGGTCTGGAAATAAAGTGTTCTGGCGTTTCTGCACAGGAATGTAACTGTCTTGGCTAAATAGGCACTTGCTGCTAATTAGTGAGGCGGAAAAGCCGCGGTTGGTATTTATGGGACGGTTCCATCCGTCGTTTGGTTACGCTGGTGCAAGTCTGGGAGCCCGGCGGCGGTGTATAAATAAGGCCAAAGCTTGATTCAAGATCCCCATCCCAGGTCCCACGGGGGGGAGCGAAAGCTAAATTTGTCAACGGGGGTGTCACTGTCACTCGGGTGGAGGGGTGGGACGGGGACTCTGTCAGCACCGCGCAAGCCGCAGGGAGAAGAACCAGGCTGTGCAACGGCTCATCTTTTGGGAGCTCCTGCATCGCCACGGGGCTTCTCATCAGAGTCACTTTGTGTGGGTGCATGTGCGGCAGTGGCACCAGGAGGTGGGCAGCCCCAGATTGCTGAGGGGTCCTGCCACCGGCCCTGTCACGGGTGCCACGATGGGAAGCACTGCCTAGCTCTGCATGGATGCACCAGCACTTGTCCCAGCAATCACCATTTCAAGCATATTCTCCCAGTCCTGGTACCGTCTTCGGTTGTCCTGCCTTACGAGGTGAAAAAACCACACTGGAGTTTTATCTAGCTGTCATTCTTTCAAGACCAATTTCCTCAGGACAAGATACTTACTGTCCTGTTGGACAAGATTTCCATTTGCTCTTTGCCAGAGCACAGACCTCTCCGAGCCAGTTCTGAGTTTAGTTTCAAGGAAGTCCCCCATAAACCTGTTCAGGTCAAGCACCTCTCTCAACACCATTTCCTTTTTCTTTGGTAATGGAAGAAAATGACATTTTTACCAGTTTCATCAGTGTAGACACATGAAGGTGCAGTAAGCATAAGGTGCAGCTTGAGGATTCGTTTCAGATTAATAAAGTTAATCCCATTAAAAAGGTCAAGCACCTTCTTTGAATAATTGAACCCTTAAATAGCAACCTGTTCCACTCAAAGGAAGTAGAACAAAATTTTGGACAAAGTTACAAAAATACATCAAAGGTTTATTTTCCTTATGAATATGTAGAAGACATGTAATTTGTCACACTGGAGAGATAGCCCTTGCAATCTAGTAACTTCAAATGATTGAACTAAAGCCAGGCTGACCGCAGTCCCCATGCCAGGTTTGAAGCCTTACATTATTTTTCTTAATGCTGCATGCAGGCAAGAGAAATTGAATGCAAACCCTGTGCTATCAAATTTGCTTTAAAACTCTATCCACCACACTCCTTTTGGATAGGTTCATTCAGCGTCTATCCCACATTAGCATGGAGGGAACTAAAATCCTGTGTATTGGTAAATGACCTGTAGGATTATGTTCTGTATTGTCCACAGGAGGTAAAAACTTGAAGTTCTGTACAGCTGGTATTTTCTTTTTACTGCAACTATGTCATTAATAATTCCTACCCACAGTGATAAAAATTACATACAAAAACATATGTTGTCTGAAAATATCTGGGTTTTAATTTTAGTTGTAGCAGTAGCAGAGATTGCAGTGGTTATAAATGTGTGTTATAAACTCTTAAGTACAGACTGGCAGACTGAAATACAATATTCAATATAATATGTGATATAGTCCACTAGTCAATTGAAATTTCTATTTATTTTTTTTTTATTATTTTTTTTTTGCAGACATACATGTGTATCATTTTGATGAACTGACATGCCTTGTAACAGCTAATCCATGCTTTGTATCACAGCAGAGTTCTAATGGCCCGGTGAAGAAGTCTATGCGAGAGAAGGCTGTGGAACGCAGGAACGTTAATAAGGAGCACAACAGCAACTTTAAAGCGGGATACATCCCAATTGATGAAGACCGTCTCCACAAGACAGGCTTACGTGGCAGGAAAGGCAACTTGGCCATTTGTGTGATTGTTCTTCTTTTTATTTTGGCTGTCATCAATCTTACTGTGAGTATAATGCTTAGGCTGGTTCATTTTGACTGTTTATTACAGAAATAAAGCTTAGGCCAGTATGGCTTAGAGGGATTTAAAATGTGCTGAAGGAGATTTCTTACTTTTCTCCTTTCTTTTTGTTGTTTTGTACTCAGAGCAAGATTAGAGGGATGAATCTTACAAATTCAGTCATGATTATTTCAGTTATGGTTACAGCAAGGAACCTACCGTTTATGCCAGACATAATTAGGAATATTGAAAGTGTCTCTCCCTTCACAAAAATCAGTACCAGCAAATGTGCCAAGAGTTTGTTAGTGCGGTACAAATACAGGCAGGAGAAACTGCTACGCCAAGAACATTAATGTGTAGTAACAGAGCTGCACGTAAGCATTCAGGATTAACCAGCCACAGCACTTTAAACCTTGATTGTTGTAACTAGCACCTTTTTATTGCTTGATAAATGAGAAGTGATTAATTATTTTTCATAATTGGACGTCCACCTGCAAAGCAGTTCAGGGGTAACTATGTCCTGAGCTGAGCTCCTTTGTTCAGGAAATTTTTTGTAGCTAATGATACCACGGTTGCCCTTAAACAGGAAAAAGATTTAATTATGGATGTGATTTAATTCCATATGTATGTAACACAAATCGTTTTAGCTACCATTTCAGATGAATCTAAAAATCATGTAAAATGCTTTTCGTAATTAAGCCTGTTCTGATATTTCCAGCAGGAATTAAACAGACTACAGAAAATCGACACCTAAAGCTCACTTAAACACTAGAATTAGTAATTATTCCAAATAAAATACCTAGTTAATTACACTGTTTGTTTTGGGAAGGCCCATCCAAACGATCAAAGTAATCTTTGAAAACGTGTGTTTCTCTTTCAGATCACCCTAGTCATCTGGGCGGTGATTCGAATCGGTCCCAACGGCTGTGACAGCATGGAGTTCCACGAGAGCGGCTTGTTGCGGTTTAAGCAAGTTTCTGACATGGGTGTTATACATCCCTTGTATAAAAGCACCGTGGGAGGCAGGCGTAATGAAGATTTGGTGATCACTGGAAATAATCAGCCTGTAAGTTATATCGTTCCTTGGAAGTTTACGAGCAATGCTGTGGAAGTGCACTCGCGTTGAATTATTAATACAAATTATATTTGAAACATCATTAACTTAATGACTTTGTTTCTGAAGATTGTATTTCAGCAAGGAACAACCAAGCTTAGCGTGGAAAAAGACAAAACTTCTATTACCAGTGATATTGGCATGGAATTTGTTGACCCACGGACACAAAATACCTTGTTCAGCACAGACTATGAAACTCACGAGTTTCATCTGCCCAATGGAGTTAAAATCCTGAATGTACAAAAGGCCTCTACAGAGAGGGTATGGCTCTTTTAACTACCTCTTACTTTTTCTAGAAGTTCGTTACTGAATTACTGTGGTTGTAGAATAAGAAAACAGTTTACTAATATGATCTTCCAAGCATATGTAGAAATTTGACTAAAAATGCAGCTCTGAAAACAAATCACCCTAAAAACTAGAACAGAAATGAAAACTGACATCATTACGTAGAATCTTAGAATGGTTTGGGCTGGAAGAGACCTTAAAAGACCATAGAGTTCCAACCCCCCTGCCATGGGCAGGGACATCTCCCAATAGAGCAGGTTGCTGAAAGCCCCATCCAGCCTGGCCTTGAACACCTTTGGGGATGAGGGTTCCACAACTTCTCTGGGCAACCTGTTCCAGTGTCTCACCACTCCCAGAATCCCACGCCAGCTACGCCTGTGCATCTTTTGATTAAGCATTTGTCCATTTGTTTGTGCCTAGATAACTGTTTCAGAAATAAAATCTCTCCAAAAAGCTTTTCTGTTTCTATTAAGGACTTAGAAAAATAATTACTAGTCCTTCATGGATCATTTTCCTTCTACTGGAGATAAATGTTAATACAAGCAACATTTCAGAAGTCTGAGTAGAAGCGTAGAGAACAATCACAGCATTATAGGAGTCACGTTACTTCTAGGCTAAACAACTCTTAGTTGGCTTCTACGTTAAACATGCTTTAGCAGAAGGCTAAAAAAACCTGAATATCATTGTGCATACATTTAAAACAGTGATCTGAATGTCAGACTGAAATCCCTCTCTTGCATATCATCACTTACACTAAAGGCTTTACAGCTAGAGTACAGCCGCTAGATCTTTTGTGTAACACTGCCAAAGCATTATCGGTGGTTTTACAGAGGGTTGAGTGCCTTAGGAAGCATTGAGCAATCCTGGTAAGGACAAACAAAAAGGAGAATTTAGTTTGCTCTTCTTCGTGTTCCTTCTGCAGGCTAACCATTAAATAGTATGCTCCAGAAAAAACAAAGCAAACAAAAACCCTAAAGCTTTAAATACATAAGGGGGAAGAGATGAAATGAAAATAGAGGAGTAAGTTCCCCCACTTACTCTTAAGGGGAACCACACATTTGCCACCAGTGTTAACTTTGTATCCCATAAAATTGTCATATGAATTGTTATTCTTATCACCACCAAATGTATGCAAACATAAATTATTTTATGTAACCTTCCAAAATTACATAGTCCTTGTTTTCGAATGGGAATGGAGAAACGGGCAGCAGCTTCACGGGTGTAACGGGAGAAGAGCAAAAAGCACATCGAAGGTTGTCATTAAACTGGGTAGCAATGTTTGTAAGGTCATTAAAGTTACTCAGACAAACCCAAAGAGCGCATCTGCATTGACAGTCTCATACCCTTGTTTTTGTTGATGTTGTTAGATTACCAGCAACGCAACCAGTGACCTAAACATAAAGGTCGATGGCCGTGCTATTGTCCGTGGGAACGAAGGTGTTTTCATCACCGGCAAGACCATTGAGTTTCGAATGGGGGGTAACATGGAACTTAGAGCAGTGAGTATTTCAAACCAGCGTTTCCCTGCATTCCAATTCAGGCTGAAAATAAAACTGATGTAGCTTTACATGGATTCGATTTCCATATAAAGTAGTCACACATAAAAACTTTGCTGCGGTCAGTACATTTAGCGAGGAGTTTAAAAGGTGGATTATTACTTTGTTGTTAATTAGTGGTTCAATAGTTTTCAGGTGACAATGATTTACTACTATGAAGACACTAAAACCCCCCAGTGCAATTAAAGCTCAGCTCTTGGCCTCTGCGCTGAAACGACCGCCAAAGGGAATTCATCCCTCCTCTCTTCTGGGGGTTTAACTGGGGACAGACAGGAACCTTTGCCAGAGGAGCGGAGCCTTCAGTTGGGAGCGCTACGCGACCTTCTGTGCTGCCGCAGCGAGACGTGCCAGCCCTCATTTGAGATAGCTGGACGTCGCTGAGACTGCAGAGCATCCAGAGTGATGGAAAAGGTTCAGAGAGAATAACAGACAGAAATAAGTTTCATTTAACACGTGAAGGAATTTTGTGTGTGAATTCAAACATTCCTTCCCATTTCACGTGCGTATTTTTAGGTTTGCTGCATTTGCTACTAGGTCTGTCAAGTGCAAAGCCCCACTACTGCTGGCTCTCTCCCTCGGTATCGATCCACCACTGGAATAGCAAAGCACATCGTTGGCTATAATTGAGAAATTCATGGCCATCACTCACAAATTTAATTTAAACAGGAAAGCTTGTCATAAGTACTTTCTTTATTCTGTTGATTTCTGCAGCCACACCAAAAATGTCATTGATTCACTAAAGCAGCTTGTCCTTTTCATAAACACCCTGCCATGCTTAAATTAGAAGATGTTCTCCTATTTATTTCTTCTCCTTAATAGGAAAACAGCATTATCCTGAACGGAACTGTGATGGTCAGCCCATCACGACTGCCAAGCTCTTACGGGGAGCAGTTCAACAACGACAACTGGCTGCGTTTCAAGCTGTGCATGTGCGCGGACGGGACGCTGTTCAAGGTTCAGGTGACAGGTTACAACATGGGCTGCCAGACTTCTGTCAATCCCTGTGGAGCCACGCACTAAAGCACCAGCCACTACCCGGGGAGTTCTCTTGTGTGTTTACATGTATTTGTATGAAGTAATTGCATGCCTTCAAGGATTTGGGGTTTTACAGCAGTTTATACTAACATTTATTACATAGTATTTTTAAGCAAAGGCGCTCAGCAGTATTATGTCATCATCCTGCCCAAAGAGCGGCACTGATTTAGCACGCCTTCCGTCTACACGCCTACTGAAGTACCTCTCTGAACTGGGATCAGTACAATTAATTTAAAGAAAGTGAAGGCTGGGCTGCCTTCACTTGCCTTTAGAGGAGGTTTTTGTCCTACATCCCCAAGACCTTGAGGGCTGCTGGGGACACAACTGCGATCCGAAGTACTTCAAAATAGGAATGTCTGTTTGCTGTTGGATTTGCCTGGGATGGCTGAAGCGGCAAAACTTGTCTTCTCTTCACGTCTTGCCAAAGGTCGATAGAATTATTTCCTCCCCAGAATTACGCAGCTTAGCATATGTGTACTAAGGGGAGGGGAAATGGCAGATTCACTCTAAAACAGTGCATTATTTTTGCCATATATTCTCATCTAGTTGAAAAAATGATGCTGGCACAAAGCAATACTGAGTGTGGAAATGTAACTTCAGGTTTGGAATACCCTTGTGATTACTGAAGCATTGCTTGAGCTCTGTGTGTGCAGTTTGAGCATTCTAAAGCTGCTTCATCTACATAAATTATTTATAAAATGTGTTTGTATTAGAAGTGCATTTTAAAAAAGGAACTCACAACTTGCTCCCTACCCAAAAAAAGTATTTTCCTGGGTGCTTTAATACGAAATTCAACAGTCCCTAATCTAAAGCTTGGTGGTTGCAGCACTGTCTGCGATTGGATCTCTTTTTTCCCCGGAAATGTCAGTACTGACGCGTTCCTGAGCACCTCAGAATTAAATTCCCAAGTTAAACTGCAGGTCTGTAATTCTAACCGCGATGGTCTCAGCTCCTTCCTGCGACAGTAGAGTCAATACACCTGCCTCTGAATTTGTCAACAGTCAGACTCGTGTCTGTGGTGAACTGGGGCCTTACTGAAACTGTTACAGTCCGATGATAACTGCTTTTGCAGAGGTAGGGTGTTCTGTACTAAACACAGTCCAGCTCGTTACGAGTTTCCCACTTCTCCCTCCCCACGTCTTTTCTTCAGCTGAAAATAGTTTGGCTTTGCAGTAGCACCCAGTAACCTTCACAATGGAGGCCACGGGGGTGACTTTGCAAGTAGTTTTTTTGACAAGTTTTTTTCTAGAGAAGCGCTCGCTTCTTTTCTTAAAAGTTGTGCAAATGCTACACTTTTAACTTCAGGATCGATCGTTTGCTGCGGGAAGGTGAACTGTCTGCCTTGGTCTGACAGCTGGCAAAGGACATAGACGTCCACAAACCAGCTCCTGCCACAACAAGAACTGAGGTGCCAATTCCTGTAGTTGCTACAAGTCAGCAAGGCCTGGCGCGGGGACGGGTGCGGGTGGCAGCGATTTCTAGAGGCCGGGGGGGGGATCCTTGGGTCGGGCATTGCCCCACACAGGAGGTCAGAGGGGTCACAGCTCCCTCATTCCTCTAAGGCAAAGGCAGGTTTTGGTGCTCAGGAGCCGTTGTGTGGGAGGGGGTTTTTTGGGGGGGAGGGTGGAGGGCAGTGGAGCTTGTTCTAACAAAACCAGAATAAAATGTAGCAAAAGCTGTGGAATTACTTACACGAGAGATTATGGGAAAGCACTGACATTGTACTTACTGCCTTCGTGAGCTTCATGGTTTCACTAGAGTTAGCGTTTAATCACCACTTCAACACACGTTTTGCTAGAAACACACATCTTTGCTGCTAAGTAGTGCCCTAATTAGGATTAAGATGAGACAATATACTATAACGTTTTTAGAATTTTCACTTGTGTTAGTGGAACTTCGTCACTTCATTTTTATATATATATATAAATACACATCTATAAAAATATAAGCAGCACCATCCTTGAGGCTGAAATAGATCTTGAAAATGACAGTTACTGCCTCGGTCAAGTAGATTGCACATGAAGAGCACGTTAAAGCCCCTCATTGGTTACTACTGACATACCTATAGGCTATTACGGGATTGTTGCAATTAGCAAGAGTTCATTTTAAAACACTTTGAGCAACGTGGCTGAAAGATTCGTCGCAAAGGTACTCTTAAATCACGCTCTGCAGAATTGGCTTTGAAGCGTGGATGGGTTTTTTTGGTCAAAACGTAGCAAAACCGATCATAGAAACACCAAATGAAAGGAATTACCAGTTTGTTAACTGCTTTTTGTGCTTTGTTACTGCATTTTAATACATTAAATGGATGTGAATACCTAATGCTGGCACCACACACGCCCTGTGTTGCGCACTTATTTGTCGTTTATCTTCCAACTGCTTAACCTACGTTTTTCGAGATGGATGGATGTAAAACCTGGTGCGGAACGTTCTTTATTTCAGTCTCACAGACGCACTTCAGATTTTGCGTGTTTGAAGGACATCCCACACACCTGTGTGTAAGATACCCAGGACGCTGAAACAACGTAGGTGTGAAGAGCTCTCAGCCTATGTAACGGCGGCGGTTGGGTCAGGGGGCGAAAGACAACTGAATTTCTAACCTTTGTTTTGAAACGAACCAATAAATTGTAAGATGCACCTGCGGTTCGGAAGCGGTGTTTGTAAGAAATGTAGGTTTGCACGAAAAACAAGGCGGTTGTGTCACTGGCAGGGGAAGTGGGGTTTTATTAGCTCTAAGTATGAAAAGCGTTCCACGTCTGTTCCTCATGGATTGTATCAGGTGGACTTTGCTCAGCGGTGACTGCGTACGATCCCTGCAGCAGAGTTCAAAAGTCTCCACTCCTCTTAGCTCCCCAGTTCCTGAGAAGCTGCGTTTGGGGAACCCAAAGGGCTTGGGATGAAGGACTGAAGGTTCGGATTATTTTGGGGGAGAGGTGGAGGGAGGGAGAAAGTTACCAGTTCGTGAATATTCCTTTTGAAACTTACCTAAAACTCCCAAAACCCAGTGTTTAAGGCACAACATTGGGAATGCTTTGGGTATTTGTTTAACGTTTAATGATTGTTTTTTTTTATGTCAAACTATTTCCGCTTTCTGTTTAACTCCTCTTGCGCCGCACTTGGTGAAATTTCACATTTGACATCCAGATACTATGGATAACTTTCACTTGAGCGTCATTACTGTGGCCTTTTGCTTCAATTTTCCTGTATCGGTGGGAACCAAGTCACAGCGGAGTCTCCTCGATGGCCGTCACCATTTTGGCTGCCGCTGGGACGGGGACTTCTCAGTGAATTGCTCTTTTACGGGAACATCTGCCGTTCCCAAAGACCTATCACAAACGGTGATAACGGCGGATTTTAGCTACAATAATGTTCAAACTTTCACGTGCGCTGATGGCAGAAGCGAAGAACGGATGCTGAAACACCTGAATCTCAGCAACAACCTGATTTCTGAACTCTCCTTAACTACCTGTAGAAATTTACCCCTTTTGGAAACTCTCAACCTGGATGGAAACGCCATCCAGGCCCTCACGCTGGGCCTGCCCACGCCTCAACAGGACGGCAAAGTCGACCGTCTCCTGCCTGCTCTCAAAGTCTTGTCGGTTGAAAGAAACCATCTCAGAAGAGTTCCAAGAGGTAAGCGTTTCAAAATCCTTAGGGACCTCGCTCCCAAAGGGGCGAGCTGGGTTTGGGTACGATTCAGTAAATCTCGCTGAATTCAGAATGCAACTATTTTACACTTAAGGTGAGGGAAAGTTGCGGGTGGACACAGAGACTGAAGCGAATGGGTTTGTTTGGATTAGGTTTAGGGTTTTTTTCATAGTCTTTACAATCGTAATGCCTTAATGTCCGTCAAATACAACCAAAATTATCCTCTGGGAGCCCAAAAGCAGTGTTTTTGCTTGTTGTACAGAAAGGGAGGTAAGGAGCTTTGGAAAAACACCAGCCTCCACAACCCCGTCACGAAACTTAACATCACGAAAATTACAGACAATTAATTTCATGCTACTCTTCCAAAGAAAGATGAATTGGTTTTCTAGGGGAAAAAGATTCATCAGTTTGACATAACTGAGGGTAGTAACACTTATTAATTGATCACAGATGCTGAGCCGCTTACCACAGAGATAGAACCATAGAACGGTTGGAGTTGGAAGGGACCTTAAAGGTCATCGAGTTCCAACCCCCCTGCCATGGGCAGGGACACCTCCACAAAGAGTTTTTAAAAGCCACTCGACGCAACCAGGGAAACGAGGCGGTGGAATGTGAAATGGTTTTGTTCTCCCTAGGACTGGGCCTGCTGCAGTCTTTGCAAAGTCTCCGCCTGTCATCCAACGGCATACGGCAGGTCGGTCTGAGGGATTTTCAGAACTGTTCCCAGCTGAAGGACATCCACTTGCAAAACAACAAGATAACTGAAATTCACCCGGACGCCTTCAGGGATCTCCACAAATTACAGGTTGTAAAGCGCTAACACAGCTGTTTCCAGGTGCTGTGTTTAATCACCCGTAGAGATACTAATTATCAGCTTTTCAGCATGAATCATGTTGGCCATTGATTACTATATTAGTGTACAATTATAAAGACTGAAGCAACTGGCGAAAATAATCATTATTTTTATATAATATAGATTTGCTTTTCACAGGTAGGAAAACACACACACTTTTCAACACAGAAAATACAACCATAAATTCACCATTTATCTGGGCCGCAAAATAATCCCTAACTGGCTTCAGCGCACACACGGGTCCTTCTTCTGCCCCGTCCCTTCCATGGTGAGAGCCCTGTGGTCTGCCACAGGAGAATGCTAAACATACCACAATTTAAACTTTTTATTTAAACTAAAAAAAAAACTTAGAACAATATGCTTGACCCCCTAACCAGGTGTATTGGTCCCATAACTGCAAAAGTGCTTGTATACTGAAATAAATGTTGTTGACATTGCAGTTAAGATGCCGTTGTCAAGGCTTATTGAATTAACTCCCAGTTGTTTCCCAACAGGTCGTGGATCTCCGTGAAAATGCTCTGGCAACCCCATTACCACAGATATTAATCAGTTTGAACTTCTTTCGACTTGAAGTTGGTTTGTCAAATAACGCCGGGATGTTTAACTGCAGGCTAATTGCTTTCAAACATTTATTTAATTTTCTTTTTGACCCCACAAGGAAAAAGTGGAGCATTTCATACAATAAACCTGCCACCAACTCACAGAAACCTCTGCTGTGTCTCTCAAGCTTCCACTTAAACTGCAGCGACGGCGTTTTGCTCAAGAGGGCTGTCATCCCCACCGGGAGGACATCGGTGCTCAACTGTGACTTGGACAACACAAGGGGTATGTGAAACAGGGGCTCTCTCCTCAGGCTGCTAAAATCCAAGTGTGTGCAGAGCGATCACAGAAACCTGCTTTAGAAAGTGGGTTTCTAAACACACTGTATAAAAACAACTGAATGACAATTTGCCATGCAAATTATTTCATTAGAAGGGAGTAAACGGGTTAGAATATTTGAAAGTCACGTTTCCCAAACCACAGTCTGCATCTCCTTCCTTACATTAAACTAACAAGTGATACGAAATTATAAGCTAATTTCAGTAAGTAGTACGTAGCAAATTTACCAGTTAATTTTGGGAAGCAAATGAGGACAGGACAGTGGAGTGTCACTGCTGGGACGTGCTGCAGAAAACCGAGATGGATACAGTAATGTTTCTAGCGTTGCACTTACAGCAAGATGTAATTAAAGTTTATTTCCAAGGGAAAGGATTTATATTTCTTTAGAAAAAAAATATATCAGCTACTGTTGCCTAGAGTTCACTTAGGAAATTAATTCAGCATTTACAATTTTGCAGAGCACTTGAAGTACAAGTGACAAAATCTCCAAAGCTAAGACTTCCCCTGCAGAAGGAAAACTCAGACCAAAGGTAGAGCAGAAGGTCTGTTTGTCACGTGCCACAAAGTTTAACTCTGAAGGACTAACAGCACTTTGAGGGCAGTACCGTTTTCCCCTTTATCCCCAAACAAAAAATCATCCCACCAGACCAGGTCACTCACAGC
>VXBJ01000603.1:843198-889492 GCA_013400055.1 Nycticryphes semicollaris
TCCTTCTCCTCAGGGCTGCTCAGCCGTTCTCCACCCAACCTGTATTTGTGCCTGGGATTGGGATTGCCATGTCCCAGATGCAGGACACTGCACTTGGCCTGGTTGAGCTTCATGAGCTTTGCATGAGCCCACCTCTCGAACCTATCCAGGTCCCTCTGGTGTGTCAACCACACCACACAGCTTGGTGTCATCGGCAAACTTGCTGAGGGTGCGCTGTGTCCCACTGTCTGTCTCCCACAGAGATGTTAAGCAGCACTGATATACACAGACATATATAGGGTCGATCAGGAATGGCACCTGCTTTGTCTGTCAATGAGGAAAGTCATGGAAACTCTGATCCTGGGATTAAAATCAACCCACGGGGTTGCACCAAAGCTCCACTGGGAACTCAAGGAGATCCAAAGGCAAAGGTGTTTCATTCAACCTTGAGACAAATTCCAAAAGCCATCAACCAGCCATGGCCTGCACTAGCTCAAGTTTGGAACGATTGTTCAGTAGATACAAGCATCCTTGGTTTTCACATTCTTATTCTTTTGCTGCACTCAAAGCAATAACTACAGGAGAATCAGAGTGGTTGAAACATCGTCATTTCATCAGTGCAGCTTTATCTCAGCTGCACGCAGGGACCGTGGCCACGCTGGAGGACAGCTGGCTATAAATATGACTCTTCCAGGACAGAGAGCAGCAGGAGTTTCTAGAGTAACCCAGAACATACTTCAATAATTTCAGCGACCTCACCCACACCATTTTTCTTGTAGAGTCTGCCATTAAGACCCCATCTTTTAAATGTAGGGGGAAACATAAGATGGTTTAACAGACGCTCGGTACCATGTAAAATGACTATGGATGGATAAAAAGAAAATGGATTTTATAATAAATAGTTATCAAAGACAGATCAGAGTATGTTCTCATAGAAATAACTTGACCCTGCAAAACCAGGTATCATATATTTTTAAGAAAGATTTAGTTTGTATTTTCTTTTATTGCAGGTAATGGAGTCTCTTGGTGGACACCTAAAGGCAGAATTTCAAAAGATAATAGTCTTCCTCACATGACACTGGATAAAATGAATAATTTAGTGATACACAATGCCGAGAGAACTGCTGAAGGGTTATACTTGTGTACCTTTAATACAACCAAGAAGAAATATCTCATGTACAGCCTACAGGTGAAAGAAAAGGTTTCGACGTTTTTGGTTCGGAAAGCCCGGGACGCTACCGCTGTTTTTAGCCAAGGAGGAAGGGAGCAGGACCTGGCACTGGCTGTCTCCCTCTCAGTGCTCATCACCTTCGTGTGCGCTTTCTGCCTGGGTGCTTTTGCTAGACCCTACCTCGTGAGCCTGTGGAGACTCGTGTGCAGGAAGAAAAACTCAGGTCCAGAACATGTTTATTCTAATCAAGGTTTTTCAGATGAGACCTTGAGCAGGGAGAGCTCTGCAAGCAAACCAACAAACATGCCGCCAGATTTGTTTACTTCTCATGAGACTTCTTCAAGAAAAACACGCTTTTTTCCTACTGAAGCCTCTACTTCGCCTGAGAACACCATTGGTATGAGCACACAGGCACCAAATACCAAAGAAGAGCACCAGAAACAAAGCAATAACGAGAACATTGTGATTTTGGGCATCAAACCCAGTATCAGCAATTATGAAAATACAAACGTTGGTGATACTGGACTATTTTCTGGAAGGGCAGATTACAAGAGCAGCAATGAAGTTGCACCTCCTGAAACGGCAAAGGCTACACCAGATTCCCCCAAAAGAAAAGGCATGTTTTCCCGCAACAAACCTATGGGCACTACAAAATTTGTGCCTGGACGGCAAAGCTGTGATGAACAACTTGGTCTAAACGGTGACATAAACACAACCGGTGACATGGGAGAATTTGTTTTACCCAGTAGCTGCAAGAGAGATCCAAATATTGAGAATTTACATCTTCCACAAACAACAGAAAACTCTCCTCATACAGAGTACAACCGTCAAATGGAACATACCAATAGAAAATACACAGCAGCAGACCTATTTGGGGATAGTTCTTCAGATGAAGGGACTCCATTCACAATGAGCGACTGTAGTTCTTTATCAGACTTGGAACTGGAAGAACCTGACGTCAATGACAACCTGCCGGTCTGTCAGTCGTCGGTAGAAGAAGCGGATACAAAGAGTGGAAGGGAGAAGTTCCCTGCACCACCAGAGTCTCCAGCCATCGCTGCGGAACTGCAGAGCATTGGAGAAAATGAGGAGGAGAACAATGCCTATTGTGAAACCACTGCTCATTACGGCTCAGACACCATCCTGCCAAAACCAGCATCCCCTTACGCTGATAAATGCCATGACCACGTGAACGTCTCAGATTCAGACACAATGAGTTCTTCAAGTCAAGAAGTTCCCGATACCTTTGATAAATTCACTGATGCACAGCCAACCGTGCAATCCTCTGATTCCCGCCACAATCGAAGTACAGATTTTGGCAACACATTCCTTTCATTGAAGTGTTCTCCTAAATATAACACAGACACGGCTCCTGAGGGGGCTGCAGCACGGCTCTATCAATTTCCCAGTGAACCAGAGCATTCCCTCAGCTCCACTCCCCCTCCACAAGAAGAAGATGCACCAGAGGAGGACACAGAGAAGAACCAGGGCCAAGGGGACGTTACATTCAGAAGAACCAGGAGTTCTTCTGGTTCTTCCAGAAGCTCCACTCCCCCTCCACAAGAAGAAATTGCACCAGAGGAGGACACAGAGAGGAACCCCTCAGAGAAGAACCAGGGCCAAGGGTATGTTACATTCAGAAGAACCAGGAGTTCCTCTGAGGACAGTGATTTTGTGTTTGATCCCCTTGACAGTGGTTTGAATGAAATTGTCAGAAGCCCCTCTCCCCTGCATTCCAGTGACCAGTCATCTCTTCACTCTCTGCCTGAACACACAGCTGAACAGCACTTTACAGGTAGCACAGAGGAAGACAACTTGCTGCCAGAAGGGGAGGAGGTGAACACAACTAAGGCTTGTGCAGAGAAAACTGATAATCAGGTCACTGCTGATAAATCCCATGACCACGTGAGCGTCTCAGATTCAGACACAATGAGTTCTTCGAGTCAAGAAGCTCACGATACATTTGATTATTGGACTGATGCAGAGCCAACAGTGCAAACCCCCGATTCTCTCCACAATCAAAGTACAGATTTTGGCAACACATTCCTTGCATTGCAGCATTCTCCTAAATATAACACAGATGCAGAGAAGGTTCCTGAAGGGGCTGCAGCCCAGCTCTATCAGTTTCCCAGTGAACCAGAGCATTCCCTCAGCTCCACTCCCCCTCCACAAGAAGAAGATGCACCAGAGGAGGACACAGAGAAGAACCAGGGCCAAGGGGACGTTACATTCAGAAGAACCAGGAGTTCTTCTGGTTCTTCCAGAAGCTCCACTCCCCCTCCACAAGAAGAAATTGCACCAGAGGAGGACACAGAGAGGAACCCCTCAGAGAAGAACCAGGGCCAAGGGTATGTTACATTCAGAAGAACCAGGAGTTCCTCTGAGGACAGTGATTTTGTGTTTGATCCCCTTGACGCTGGTTTGAATGAAATTGTTAGAAGCCCCTCTCCCCTGCATTCCAGTGACCAGTCATCTCTTCACTCTCTGCCTGAACACACAGCTGAACAGCACTTTACAGGTAGCACAGAGGAAGACAACTTGCTGCCAGAAGGGGAGGAGGTGAACACAACTGAGGCTTGTGCAGAGAAAACGCAAACGGGTTTTAATGAGGAGAACTGTGATGGATACACAGAATTACAAGGTACCAGCAAGTGGAGTCTGCCCAAAGCAGCACCATCTTCCAACCTTAGCACAGATTTGCTGCATCTTCACTCTTCTGGGAAAATGCAATCAGTCTTCAACACAGAAGACCCCTTCCGACTGGACTGGAGGAAGGAGGATGCATATTCCCTCTCAGTCACACGGGGATTCTTCCAGGAAAGCCCACGATACAGTTCAGGGTCATTCCCACAACAAGCTAGAGGAACTACCATCTCCGAAAGCACCGATCCCAGCAAGAGGGAGGATGACGCTACTGGGACGGGGCTGGAGAACAGCTCTGCAACAGCCGCCAACCTCCACAACTCACGTGAAAAACCCGGTCAGAAAAGTCAGGCCAATTTAGAACAGGGACAGTTTTTTGTCAAGAAGAAACGGGCATTTGATGGATTTGCTAATGTTTTGCAAAGCAGGAGAACAAACTTCAAGAGCTGACACAGGGAAACCGAACACTGAGCTCCCACAGCGTTTGTGTCAGAGAAGGTGGTGCAAAAATGAATCTGTCTTGAAGTGTGTGGCTTTTAAGAAATGTTAAATACCACGGGCTGGTTGTGGTTTGGGTTGAGTTTTTTCCCCCCCCTTCAGTACAACTATCCATCTGTCTTTCACTTCAGAAATCCAAGTTTTGGAACTGGACTTAACCACGAGATGTATAAAGCCTGGATCCATACAATTTACAAACACGGTAATTCCAAAGGGTAATTCAGGCCAGAAGCCATGGACTTTTTTTTTTATTAAAGGGTACTTGTAAGTAAAACAACTCTAGGGTAACTCACATGAGTGAACTACTCAGTAGTTATAACTGATAATAAAGTTTTTGCTGAGTTATAATAATAATATATATTTACTTTCTCATTTTTTTGGTATTTTATTGTTTCCCTTAGAATTTGCCGCTGATCTGCACTGTTCTGTTTCGCTTTGTCTAAAATAAATGTAACACTGAAATTATCATTACATTATTACTATTACTGTGTTTTCCTGTGGGACCCATCCTATAAACCTCTAAAATTTAGGACCACAAATATAATATGGGGCCTGGAGCACCTTCCTTACGAAGAAAAGTTGAGGGACTTGGGTCTTTTTAATCTGGAGAAGGCCGAGGGGGGATTTGATCAACATCTATAAATACTTAAAGGGTAGATGTCAGGGGGATGGGGCCAGTCTTTTTTCTGTGGTGCCCAGTGAGAGGACAAGAGGAAATGGGCACAAACTGGAACATAAGAAGTTCCATCTAAACATGAGGAGGAACTTCTTCACTTTGGGGGTGGCAGAGCCCTGGAACAGGCTGCCCAGAGAGGTGGTGGAGTCTCTGTCTCTGGAGACATTCAAAACCCACCTGGACACGTTCTTGTGCAACCTGCTCTGGGAGGACTTGCTTTGGTGGAGGGGTTGGACTAGATGATCTCCAGAGGTCCCTTCCAACCCCACAGCATTCTGTGAATAGTGAAAGTGAAACAGTACACATTACTGTCTGCTGCTCTTTGAACCACATTTGCAGATTAAGTGTCTCTGAATTCCCACCGTTTTGGAAGGACAGGTAAGGTCAAAGCAGTATTTAATTACATTTAAAAAATTAGTTTTTAACTTGGCAAGGCAGAGAGTAATTAAACCCTCCTTTCTCAAAGGAACAGGACAGAATTCAAACCTCATGGAAGAGTCAGGCGTGGAGATGTAACTACCCATCAACCTGTAGCTTTCAGATGTGATGACACAGGCCAGGTAATTAAAAAAAAAAAAAAAAAAAAAAAAAAAAACCAAACCCAAACCANCAAACCCAAACCACCAGACTACTGACTGCTAAGTTGTAATTCTCTATACACAGAGCTCCTGCACCCACTTTGGAATTTTACTGAGAAGGGTAAATCAAGGGCAGCTCAAAAATGCTGTATTAAGACTATCAGTAGCTTGATATAAAGTAACTTTTCCTAAACCGAAAGATAACAAATTGAAGTTAAAATTTCCTCTGGCTAGGGCCCGAGGCTCTTTAAACACACACGGTGTCATTGATGTAGCCCTTGAAAGAGAAAATCATCAGGAAGGGGAAGGGGCCCAGGTTCCCAGAAAATGCAGGAGAGCGGCCAGCCCCGCTGGGAAAAGCTCTGTTCTGAAGGCACAACTAATTCGCTGAAAACCCCGAACGGAAGGAATGCGTTTCAGTTCCATCAGATGAGGAACAAGTCCAACGGCACGACACAGCTTTGAAATATCTTTAAGAGAAAGCAAGGAGAGAACACAGAGATGCTGACAGAAGCCACTCATTTTTCTTAGCTTCAAGTATCTGGAGTGTAAGAAAAAGGTATTGCCAAAACCTTAACCAACACGGTGCTGAGAGACTGAATCACAGAATGCTGTGGGGTTGGAAGGGACCTCTGGAGAGCATCTAGTCCAACCCCCCCACCAAAGCAGGTCCTCCTAGAGCAGGTTGCACAGAAACATGTCCTCTCAGGTTTTGAATGTCTCCGGAGACAGAGACTCCACCACCTCACTGGGCAGCCCGTTCCAGGGCTCTGCCACCCCTGAAGTGGAGCAGTTCCTCCTCATGTTCAGATGGAGCTTCTTATGTTCCACAGTTTGTGCCCATTTCCTCTTGTCCTCTCACTGGACACCACTCTTGACACCCACCCTTTAAGCACTTATAGGTGTTGATCAGAACACCCCCAAGGTCTGTCCCCCTCTGGCTGTACCAGCTGCTAACGAGTTAAGGAATTTACCTACATAAGCAGATTTCCTGCATCACAGGGGAAAAAAAAATAGTAAAAAAAATACTTGAGGGGCTCTCTTGATGTCTCTCCCACCGCGATCTTTTGTCATTTGCTCCTGCTACACTTCAGCAGGCTTTCAAAAGTGATATTGGAATATTATTTTTTCATCTTGTTTCTGCCCGTGGGAACGCTGTGACGGCGACGCAGAGAGACAGTACAGGACTTGGGAGGAGCTGCGAGTTTTCTAAGCCCCCCTTTATGCCGTCAAGTCATGGACAAAGGTTGCCTGCTGTTCTCATCAGAGGAAATAAGTTTGCTCCTTCAACAAGGGATTTTTAACACGTGACCAAGCATTTCATTCTACTGTCGGAGTATCCTTGCAGTTCTGCCTCAGGTTTACCTTCAGATTTCTGCCTAATCTGCCGCCTTCCCTTCGCTACTGATCACTCCAGACACCGATTATCACTTCTCAACCCAAACCCAAACACTCTGCTGTGTCTCCTCCTTATCAGTTCCTCACTTCGTCAGCAAGTGCTCTTAAAGTTGACACAAAACCTCTTTAGATTTATGTGTGTGTGTGTGTGTGTGTGTGTGTGTGTGTGTGTGTGGCTTCCACACAGTTCTCTTCATATTTTGGTTCTCTCCACCCCCTCTGTTTCTCCATCCCCTTCTGCGTGCAACAGCTACGCAGTCCCCAATTATTCTTTCACAGAATCACAGAATATTAGGGGTTGGAAGGGACCTTGAAAAATCATCTAGTCCAATCCCCCTGCCAGAGCAGGAACACCTACATCAGGTCACATGGGAACGCGTCCAGGCGGGTTTTGAGTATCTCCAGAGAAGGAGACTCCACAACCTCTCTGGGCAGCCCCTTCCAGTGTTCTGTCACCCTCACTGTGAAGTTTTTCCTCGTATTTAAGTGGAACTTCTTATGTTCCAGCTTGTACCCATTGCCCCTTGTCCTATCCCCTTTGATAATTACCAGTTGTCTGCTGTGGGTAGGAAGCGCTTCCACCTTTCCAGAGCAGGCTGATAAACGGGCTGCAAAAATAACCCCTGAATACAATTAAAAGGCAATCACCTTTAACCTACAATCTAATTAACTAATTGGGCAGTAATATTACAAGTTTTCATGGTACAGAGGGCTGTGACTCGCCCTCTCTGGGAAGGAAGCGCCAGCCGCAGACGACACGGTGAGAACTGGCGGAGGCAAAGCCCAGCCTTCACCACCAGCACAAACGTGACTGAGAACCGCTGCTCCAGGATGGGCTCCGCAGCACAATATTCTAATTGCAACCTAATCACAAATTCAAATATTATTTAAAGTTCAAGAGCCTGGGGAGGGGCAGCTCCAATAGTGTGAAGCATTTTAAAATTCCTTGTGGAACCTCTTACCCGTGTTCTTTACTTTCTCTGCCAGCTTTGAAGTCTGTTTCCTGCTCAAAACCGGGTTTGTAACTCCACAAGCAGAACCAAGTGCTACAATTAACTAACGGCTCCTTTAAAAACCTAAATTCCTGAATGTTTTACGGACATTTAGGCTCTCTCTAATTAGAATGTCTTACTGCTAGCAGCTTTCCTGCTGCCCTGCTCAGATGCTATCACTTTTGCTTTGCAAAGAATTGAAAAACTCTTCTAAAAAGGAAGAAAAACTCAAGTGTGTAACGTCACGAACAGACCCTCAGGTCAAAATACCACCACATTTCAATACTACTAGACTGGTGTTCTCTTCCAGCATCACATTTCAGTAACTTGGAGGATTCCTTTAGCACGTGCTTTTGGAAATCACAGAAGGCTTGAGGTTGGCAGTGACCTCTGGAGGTCATCGGGTCAAACCCCCTACTCCAGCAAGGCCTCCTAGAGCTGTTTTGCCCAGGACCACTCCAGCTTTGGAGTACCCTACAAGAATGGAGCCTACACAACCTCCCTGAGAAACTTGTGACAGTGCTCAGTCTTCCTCACAGTCAAAAAGTGTTCCCTGATGTCCAGATGGAGCCTCCTGTGTTTCAGTTTGTGCTGTCTCTGGTCCTGTCACTGGGCACCACTGGAAATAGCCTGGCTCTGTCCTCTTTCCACCCTCCTTTCACGTATTTATATACATTGGTAAGATCCCCTCCAGCACCTTCTCCAGGCTGAACACTCCCAGCTCTCTCAGCCTTTCCTCAGGGGACAGAAGCTCCAGTCCCTTGATCATCTTTTGTAGCCCTTTGATGGACTGTTTCCAGTACGTCAGGGTGTCTCTTGTACTGAGGATCCCAGAACTGGACACAGTACTCCAAGCTGTGACCTCACCAGTGCTGAGCAGAAGGAAGAAATCACCTCCCTCGACCTGCTGGCAATACCTTGTCCAACGCAGATCAAGACACCATTTGCCTCCTTTGTAGCAAAGACATGTTGCTGACTCACGTTCAGCATGGTCTCCACCAGGAATCCCACTGCCTTTTCTGCCGAGCCGCTTTCCAGGTGGGCCCCCAGTGCATACTGGTGCACAGGGTTATTCTTCCCCACATGCAGGACTTTGCACTTCTCCTGGGTGAAGTTCATGAAGTTCCTGCTGACTTCTTCCTCCGGCCTGCTGAGGTCCCTCTCAATGGCAGCATGACCCTCTGACGTGTCAACCACTCTTCCCAGTTTGGTGTCTTCAGCAAACTTGCTTAGGGTACAGTCTGCCTCATCATCCAGGTCTTTAATGAAGACACTGAAAAGGACTGGACCCAGTACTGACCCCTGGGGTACACCACCAGTTACTGGCCTCCAAGTGAACATTGCGCCACCGACCACCACCCTCCGAGTCCAGCCATTCAGCCAGTTTACAGTCCATCTCTCACAGTTACTCATCCAGCCCCATCCATCAACAGCTTTTCTGTTGGGGCCAAACACCTGTGTTGAGATGAGCAGGTAATAATCACAGCTCTTGTAAAATCTTGCCTTAAGAGACATCCCTGCTCAACTCGACTCTTTGTGTTGAAAACCTTTGTATTACAATCCCGTTTTTACACCCACACACTTCCTCTGAAACGTACCTTTATCCAACAGAAGTTTTAAACGCTGATTTGCTGCACTGTTAGAAATAAGCAGGACAAGTTCACACGTACAAGTTCTCTGCTACTGAACGATCAAGGTTGCCAGCTGACATTGACACTTGTTCAGACAAGAGAACTCCTCAAGCATGAACCACAGAAAAACCTGAAGGCGGTAGCTGAAACCAGCACAAATACTGTTTATTTGTGAGATGCCATTTTACATCAACACCAGCAAAAGACCTACCACAAAAAAAAAATAGAAATAAATAAAAATCAAGCAGTTGAACTCAGGTTAGGTGGCGGAACAGTATTTTCATCAGGGAGTCGCAGGAGCTGAGCACACCTTGTTGGTGTAATATGCAAATAAGACATAAAGCGTTCACAGTTACAGGTTAACTGCTGTTCCTGCAACAGCGGCGTCAGCAGGTACTACTTTGTGACAACACACACACACACACACAGAGCAGGGAGGAAAAAAAATTTTAAAAATAAAACCCCAAACAAACAAAAAAAACCCCAAAAAATCAAGCCGAGTTTTGGTCTCAGTTACAGACAACTATTTAGATGGTGGATGGATTCTATACGCTTTTACAGCAATAAGGACAAAAAGATAAGGCCTAGAAAGAGGTATTTTAGCAGTTACAATTAGAACCAGGGCACAAGCCAACCTTTAAAGCTGTCTATATGAATTCTAAGAGTATTAAAGAATTTGTTAGACTTGTGACTGAGGGTCAACAGAAATCTGGGAAAAACCTTAAAGCACCCCAAGTCCATTTCTTGCCCTCCAAAAAAGTCACTCTGGGAAGATTAACCCAGTAACAACGAGCTGTAAGTGATCTTGATTGTGTGAGCACCTTTGTGATGAAATGAAATAAAATGCACGTATTTGTGGTACAATGGGCAAGGCCTCCAGTCCTTTACAGAGGCTACACAAAGGTAACCCAAATACTTACTGTAGCTTAAAGACAGCCTTAAACAACTCAAGTACATTAAGGATTGCAATAAATTCCACTCTCTTCACCTTGCTTTCCTTGAAAAAGTTAAGTGGAAAAACAACAGTAACAACAGAATTATATTAATATTTTACATACTGAGCATTATTTTGCCGTAGAACGAAAGTTAGTTTGTGGAATGTTTCTCTTCCTAATTTCCATAGACTCATAGAATCATTTAGGTTGGAAGAGACCTTTGAGATCATTGAGTCCAAAGAGCTGCAAATGTTTGTCACCCATCAACTTAAGTGCCCACTGCTCTAGTCTTTGGATGCCGTTTTCCTTTAACTGCCTTTCCACTTTACATTTCCCCAATACCCAGCATGAACTGCACACAGCTGACCAGGTTTCTGCTTTAAGGGCAGCGATAGCACACCACAAAGATTAGCACAAGACCCACGACACTGCTGCCAGAATGACCTCTCAGTGCCTCGTCCAAGAAGTCAACGTATTTTGTATATTGCTTTTTAAAAGAAAAAAAAAAAAACAAACCACAAGCAAATCAAAACCCTGCGTCAACTCTAGGATGGTGTAACAGAGAAAAAACATTTCCAAACTTGTACTAAAAACATGGTAAATTGAGTACCTTAGTTAAGTTTCCACAATTGTTTAAAAATGAGAGGGAATTTCTCCAGACCACAGGAGCTGGCGATGTTAGGATGTTAGGACCCTCTGCTTATCAGCAAACCACACACATCCACTTTAGTCCCCTTGTTCTCTAGAAATGTCAGTAAAGCCACCTACTAGCTGTAATTTCATTTGTGGTTTATTTCATGAAGATGCACATTTATAAACCAGCTGAAACAACAGATACATCCTGCTTGCAAGTCGGGGCGGGGGGGGGAGAGAAAAGGTGCAGCATCTATCCCTTTCATTTCCAAACACATTCTTCCCTTTCATCACTCCCCATTACTTTTACCCAAAGAAAAAGAATGAAGAGCTTGTTTACTTACACAGCACGAGTACCTTCTGAGATTTCTTTTCCTTTGCTTTCTTGGCTTTTAATTAAACTTTGTGTTCTGCTAAACGTTAGCAAAACTTGGAAAAAGAGCACCTGGTTGAGCTGAACAGATTTCTGTTGTCCCTGATTATGAGAAAATTATACCTATAACAGTAAGAGATTAAAAGTCTTTGGCTCTTGCTTCTGTTATTGGAAGCCAAATGATTTGACGTACAAAACCTTTTAGGCAGACCTTGTATTTGTTGCAGGATCCGTGCCAATTTGTGCTAAACAGTTTTCTAGTGTCCATAACTAGCTTAATGTTTAAAGAACAATTACAGTATTTCACTTAAAATCTTAGCAACCACCATTTAGCCTAATGTTAAAAGTTATATTGCTTCTAAGTTCATTTTTCTAAGAACTAAACCAGCAGCTCCACTGATAGTTCCTTACGGTTACACTATGGTAATATACACAGTTACATCAGAAGTCTTAATAAAACGTGTGTGTTTTAGTAAGAGGCTTACTGGAAACATTAAATGCCACACTCCACTAAATTAAGTTCTTGTGCAAACTGGCATCCAACATGGAATCAAGGTTATGCACGTTAGTACATGAGAAAGCAATGACTATATGTATGTTTTACCACTATTAAAGAGCGTTATTTAGCATCATGGAAATCCAAACATGACTCTTTCACAGGGAAAGGTAGTATTTCCTTCTTAGCATCAAGAAATTCTAGGGTTTGTATAGGCATACGTATTGTATATTTATGAAGACACAAATATACACAAACACACAATTTTTGTCTTTGGCAGCTGAATTTGACAAACAAAACCCAACAGCAGCAACAAAAGAGATCTGAACACAAGTGACCCCCTGTAGCACCACAGTTACAGCCTCCTGGTCCAGGGCAACAAACTAATGTGCTTTTGCTAAACTAGGCTTAATCCTGAAAGCAGTCCAGTCAACCACAGCTGTTCCTGACTTCAGTGATGGCAGAACAGGACCTTCTATACAGCTGAAAATTTCACATTCAACCCATAATGCTTTTCTCCCCCTTCCCCCAGATTGCATTCTAGAGAAATAGCAAAACTGACAATACCTTGTGAAATATTTCTACACAAAAGCAACATTACTCTTTGTTCCAAAACATCCCCTACCCATTTTTTGTTAAGTGCTCCATGAATCAATAGGGAACGTTCTAATAAATCCTTAGAGATCAAAGTTTAATAGCACCGGATATTTCAAGGACCTATTTATAAAAATCAACACTAACTTTACTTAAGAAAGAAAGGTAAGGCAAAGACTACGTGACAAATTTACAGAACTTAAGCATCATTCCATCTACTCATTTTCCCCAGGATAATCACTGGGACTGTCCTATCAGGAAGTGAGTGAAACAGGCAGTGGCCCCTATTAAAAAGTACTGTCATTTAATGCTGGTGTTTAACACGCCCATTGCCAGCAATGGACACTCTGCTAGGAAATTTCAATCCCCAGCATGAAAGAAAAAGTAATGTGTGGACTATTCAGTATAATATGTTTAATTTCTTAAAAACACAAAGTTAGAGACCCTGTGAAAGACCAATGTTTACAAACAAAACAAACACACACCACACCCCCAAATAAAAAAACCAACCTGTATTGTCTACGCACTGGGGGTGAGCAGAACTTATTCCCCAAACCATTCATTTTAGCTAGAACTTTCCATTTCACTAGATTGCAACACGGACCAAACACTCTCAGGTAACAGCAAAAACTGAAAGGAGTATGCCAAAGGCAATTTAAGAAAGTCTAAAACCCATTTTTAAAAGGTACTTTAATTTGTTCATTTGTACCTATATTGACTACTGCAGTTTCAACATTAAAAAGTGAGTACTTTTTTCTTCAAATGGAAATAGTCTGTGGCATGTACAACTGTTACAGTGTTTTAATATTTATAAGTGTGTGTATATGTATTTTTTTTTTTTTAAGACACCAATGTTCATTCCTATTAAGCAATAGGTCAGGTTTGGCGAATTCCAGCGAAGAAAGTCACAGCGTGTCTTCTCCCCGCAGAAACTGGCATCTCAAATAGTAACATTAAAACTGACAAGAGTTCTTCCCGTAACTATGTCCAAGCAGTCTGTTAATTTCATTTTCTGAAATGCTACATTTGAGACTTAAAAGGAAAACAAAATAACTGAAGTTTCAACAAACATGTAAGTGATGACTAGAAATATGCCACAAAATTATTTGTACAATACATTTCTGCAGAAATAGTTCCTAGGTGAAGCTTTTTTTTTCCCGCCTTTTTTTTTTGTGTGTGTGTTTATACACATATACAAAATTTAGACAGCAATATACACATAATCACAGTGAAGACGCTGGCAAGTTCACCAATCCGTAGTGTAGATACAAAATGCAAAGCAGCCTTCAAAGAGAACAATGCTACACAGCGAGCATAGCTAGCTTGTTAAATAGCAAAACATCAAAAGTCCCCTGGCGACAGGGACGCAGTGCAAGAGAAGCAGCATGCACTTCCAGACAAATAGCAGTTCATGGCTAATGGCTGACATAACTGTGGTAACAGTGACTCTTGAGTGGCTGTGCATAGTTAAACTCCTATGTCATCTGTTTTCCTTTATACCATTCCACAAACTCATCCAACAACACTGGCCCTGTAGAGAGATCAAATAACTGCATTTTACAAAGTTCTGTAGAGAGGACACCGAGTGGTTCAGCACAGAGAAATAAATCCTTTTAGAACACCAACACGTGGTAGTACTTACAGGCTCCATCTTCATCATAGTTACTGAGGTCAAGGTTAATTGTTCTGCTGAATTCAAGAACGTTACACCATTGGTCCTTATTGATAACTTTGTATTTTGATTGCTGCTTAAGGCAAAAACCAGAAGTTACTAAAATGTTTTCAACTCCCCCAAATTCAGATTTTCTTACAGAAAATTTAAACCTTGTGATGAATTATTATTTTAATCTGGATGCCATCTAAAACTAAGCAGGATTAAAGAAACCACTAAATAGTCACATCAGCATTTAATAATACATGTTTCTAATTGAGACATCTTTTAGTGGAAAAACAGCAATAATAAAAATTTTTGGGAAAAAAAAAAGTCCAAAAGCAAATAAAAACCAGATCTATACTTTGTCCTGCATCAAATAAGCCTTAACACCATAGAGATTGGGGGAAAAGGAAAAAAACAGAGAGGTAACTAAGAAATGCTGCTTTGGGGGTTACTATATTCTAAATGGGAACAAAAATTCTTAGCTGTTCATTCTACCTCTACTTAAAGTACCAGAGAAGACAGATCAAAAAAAAAAAAGTAGTTCTGTTTCAAACTTCATACCTCTAGAAACTGGTGAAATACTGGAAAAAGGGACCATGTTTTTCCTAAAAGAAGGCCCAACATACACTTGGCAGTATTTATATCTAGGCTGCGCTGGTCCTTTTCCTGCATAAAAAAGGAAAAAAAGGTCAAAAAGGAAAAAAAAAAAAAAGTGCATGATTTCAGGATTATTCACTGCCACAACTGTAGCACAGCTCACCCACACATAAAATAAATTAACAAATAAATAAGAATTAAATATAAACAGCAGTTTCTAACAGTGGTTTTTAATAAAACACAACTGCTTAGTACAATTTCCTTCCTCACAGCTAATGGAACGCTATGCAGAGATGCTGCTTTCTATATGTTTGCCCAAAAGAACTGTCACCGCTATCACAGATGAGGCACATGCTCCTGTTTGTGACTTCAGACCTTTCTAGAAAGCGATGGCCATAAGACCTATACCCATGCATACAACATGTGCCTCTGGACGGCCATACGTCTCTTAAAATAGTGTCCCTGCACGTATTTCCTGTGCTATTATGACATCTCTACTCTGCCCTGGTGAGACTCCATCTGGAATATTGTGTCCAGTTCTGCGCACCTCAGTTCAAGAAGGACAGGGAACTGCTGGAGAGAGCCCAGGGCAGAGGCACAAAGATGATGAAGGGAGTGGAGCATCTTCCATATCAGGAAAGACTGAGGGAGCTGGGTCTCTTTAGCTTGGAGAAGAGGAGACTGAGGGGTGACCTCATTAATATGTATAAATATGTAAAGGGTGAGTGTCAGGAGGATGAAGCCAGGTTCTTCTCAGTGACAGCCTATGATAGGACAAGGGGCAATGGGTACAAGCTGGAACATAAGAGGTTCCACTTAAATATAAGGAAAAACAACTATGCAGTGAGGGTGAGGGAACACTGGAAGGGGCTGCCCAGAGAGGTTGTGGAGTCTCCTTCTCTGGAGATGCTCAAAATCTTCCTGGACATGTTCCTGTGTGACCTGATCTAGCTGTTCCTGCTCTGGCAGGGGGATTGTACTAGATGATCTTTCAAGGTCCCTTTCAATCCCTGATATTCTGTGATAACTGTGCAAACCGTCAGTAGGCAGTCAAGTACCCAACAAGTAACAGCCATCACACAAGAGCGAGCCAAGCAGGTTCTCTGTCCTGTTATTTTACTGATTATATGAAATTCCAATTAAACTAATTATCAAATGAGCAGGGGAAACATAACACACTAGCACACAGAAACCCCTCTCAGAACTGTTGCAGTTTTAGTTCAAGATAGCAGTAGTGTTTTAAGGCTTACGGGGTGATTTTTTTTTTTTGTTTCTGCTAAGGAAAAGAAACATCACCAGTATCCAGCAGAGTCAAAGCAACAGGAAATTTAATGTATTTGATAACACAACAACTTCTGCACATCTCCAGAGTAATGCGTGTCCACACAGGATTCCATTTTGTTATTTTAAGTAGCTCACTCATCTACACTTATTGTCTTGAAATTAAATGTTGGACATAAACCCAAGAGAGATGGGACAGCAACCCCCACCCTTTTATGCCTTGGTTATAGCATTAAGCTTAACATTCAGAAACTAATGAAATCACAAAAAATAAAGGTCCACATTAGCTACTGTAGAGCATGATCTCTCTGTATGTACTCACAATTGCAGACTGCAAAGTCTAAATTAAGAAAAACCAGAGAGATAGGGATATAGAGGATACAGGGAGAGCCTAACGGAGCAGTGCAAGAGAGCTACCCCAAGCAGAGGGAATAGAGCCCTCTGCCTCACCTCTACAAGTGCAGCTGGGTGTCTTACAGAATACACATCTTTATTTAACAAAAAAACCCAACCCAACCAAACAAAACCAAGCTCAAAACATAACCAAATTGTCTTCTATCACGGAGGAAGGATGGGATAGAGCCAGATGTATTTCTCAGATAACAACTGAATGTCTTAGCAACAAGGGTATCCTCTCTTCTTGCAACCCATTTCATACAAAAATATATCTCAATTCTAAAATTGCTTAGACAATTTAATGCAATTTGTTTTGGAAGGTAAGTGTGGAGGCCAGCAACTCTGAAAACATTAGAACCTGTTTTACATTCTGGTCACTAAATTCAAGAGGGACTTTACTCAATCTAATCTAGAGGAAAAAAGTAAATTCCAGGATGAACAAAGCTTTTCAATTAGTAATAAAGCTGAGGGGAAAAACACCACCACACCTGCAAAGGCATTTTTGTATTAATATAATACAATTCTCTTGCTTATTTCCAATGTCAAATAGTCCTATAAATTAATCCTTTTCCCCAAGCCCATTTACACCTCTGTCACAAACACTTTTAAGCAGGAATCACGCTGCTGTGAGAATACATCTTATTTTCCATACTTTTTGTACTCTGAATTCCACACACACACACACGTGTTAATGAAACCAGGCTCTGTTGCCTTTACTTTGGCCGCGCTGCTTTTACATTCCTTACATTGTTAAGTTTCTACATTCTCCCTCTCCAACTACAGCTGAGAACAAACTGTTCAGATAAGCCCCTCATCCTCACCCCCACCTGCCTAATGGCACATCTGCCATGACTGATGCTCCAATTTCATTCTTAACACATGTTCCAGATACTGACGTTCTCTTTCTTGGATATAGTGAAAAGAATATATTGACAAACTCCGATAAATGTCATTATTTGTTTTACATCGATGACAGACAGTCTTTCTGAGATTTTTTTTTTCCCCCCAATATTGCAGATTTAAGCCATGAAATACCTGCATCTGTATGTTCTCAAACCTGGCAAGGACAATGGCAAACAGGGAGTGAGGAATGTACTTGTGCTTAATACCAACATATGGTGTTTTAAATTATGTCCTCAAATCCATGCTGACTTAAAGCTCACATGCTGCATAAAACCTCAATGATACTTACTTTTATTGACAAAGTAACCCTAAATACCAAATCAGAACAGATGCTTTCAAAAATTCTCTCTTCAAACTTCAGAAGTTTAGACAAGTATTTTTGCCATGGTGCAGTTCCCTGAAATTATTACCCATAGGATGAAAATTACAGTCTTCTGAATCAAAACCCAAACCTGCTCCCATCAACTTTTTTCTATTAATAACTTCATTTTTTTCTGATAAAAATTACATACAGATTCACCTGCCACATCTAGATAAATCAACCTTTGACAGCATTCATTTATTTCTTACTGGTGACATTCTCCTATGGACTTCCCCTGGCTCCACAGTATTAAAAGTTCAACAATTCTATTAATCTAATATTGCTTTGACAATTCCCCTGTTGATGTGCCTTTGACTTCCAGTTCCACAATCTGAGGGGTTTTTTTTTGTCACAAATAACATCACAACATCTGTCTCAATGTTTAAATTCTCTTTCAAGGCCACTATTTGTCACATCATTTTGGTACACACTCCACCCACTATCTTCTTTTTAAGTTTCTGCACTTACTTTTCATAGAATCATAGAAACACGAGGTTGGAAAGGACCTACAAGATCATCTAGTCCAACCATCCTCCTATCACCAATACTACCCACTAAGGTACTAAATCATGTTTTGCAGCACCTCGTCCAGACACTTCTTGAACGCTGCCAAGGACTGTGACTCCACCACCTCCCTGGGCAGGTCACTCCAGTGCCTGACCACTCGTCGGGTGAACAAGTTTTCCCCGACATCTAATCTACACCTCCCCGTGGCACAACTTGTGGCCATTCCCTCAGAGTCCTATCGTGAGTTATCTGGGAGAAGAGGCCAGCCCCCTCCTCTTCACAACCTCCCTTCAGGAAGCTGTAGGGTGAGATTTGACAGGCCACCAGCTGGCCCAGATTCGCTTCTAGTAAAACATTTTTAGTCTATTCCAAATACTTCATCAGTATCTTCAACTTCTTGGGCAATGTTACTTACTTCCAGCCTTTGCATTTTACATTGAGCAAAACTGGCAGAATATATCTTCACAAAACAAAGGAGGAATTCAGATGTTGATATGGTGAGGGGTTTTTTTCCCCCTCTCATACGAATATAATGTATTCTGCCATATTCAGCTATAAGTTTCCTTGGTTAGAAGTGAACTATCATGAGTGTCTCTACACACTGACATGCAGAAAGCACTGATGTACCATAAATCTGAGTTACTTATGACAGACTTCACTATCGGAATTGCCATCAGTTCAATTTATTCTCATGTTACTCATTTTTATTGCTGCAAATTTTCTTAGTTCTCCTGCGCTGAAACTTGAGCTTTGGTTTTGCCCGTGATCATTTTTACGTTAAACCTTCTGTACATTCCATCACGTTAGCAAGAGGAATGTCCAAATTCCACCTCAAAATGTTAATTCAGAAAATTCACTTTCTTTTATTGCTCCCTCTAAGTAGGAATAGTCTTATGCATGCTATGGGTTCCAATGCTAGGTGCAATTTTCTCAATACATGTTTTATAGTAGGAAGTCAGATATCAGGATGTTGTCTAACAAGTACTGAGAACATCATAAATGACCTTCCAAGAGTCATCTGAATCAGTATTTGTATTCTATTATATCCAGCTTTTATCATGTTACTTATTTTTCCCATCTGCAGAAATGCCCGAATTGCCTTTGTGTTTTCAATGTGTTTATGCTCACAAAATTCAAACAGCAAGAAGAAAAACCAGAGTAATTATAAAGCCAGTGGAAGTAAGTGGCAAAACTCCAACATGCAACAGAATAGGACCTAAATGACTTCCTGAAGTCACAAAATAGCTTGAAGCAGAGGCAACAAAACATGGCAAAACGCTAAACCACTGAACATCAAGCATCCTATACACTTTTCTTTCACAGTTCTGGCATTTTGCATATATCTTTTTAGAGCAGGGTTTCATTTGTTAGCAGCAAACTTGAGTGGTATCTGAAGAGAAGCCTACTTGGCAGTACAGTCTTTCAGTTCTTACTTATGAAAGTCAGGTCTTAATTTCAGAAGCTGGTTTTCTACAGTCCTTACCCGTGCAAAGTCAAACGCGTATCTATAAATAAGTTTAAAGTTGGTAGGTTCATTTAATAAAGATCTCAAGTAATCCAGAGAATTTCTCAATTTTTCTGTAGTGTCACATCTACAAGAAAAGCATAAAGTGAATTTAGAGTCTGCATTCTTATACAGACACCTGATGTTTTAGAAAAGAACCTCTAACATGTATCCCACCCAAAAACCACCACTCCATCCAAAGGCACGTTTGTGAGTCTGTCTGCAGAAAATGCCTTGATTAGACCCACAACATGACACAGATTTAGATAAAATAGCAGTCTTACACAAGTAATCTGATAAAGTTGCTTGGCTTTTTTGAATGACACAGATTAAACTAAGAGCTTGTCTACGCATGGCAAACAACCAGCAAACCACACAAGTGAAACAATACTTCTATAGCTCTGCTGAAACTATAGAACATTCTACAGTTTCAGTGATTCTGTTCTGGAAGGTAAGTCAAAACACAGTTCTGCCTCCAATTCGCTATGAAATGTGATTACTCCATTATATTTATGTTAATTATGCCATGAAGGTAACTTCTCAACTGGAAAAAGGAACTATTAGAAAGAACATAACAATGCAGAGTCACAGAAAGGGTTTGTATTATTTGGCATTTTAAACTACAACATACCAATGTCTAAAAGATCAACATCCTTGGGGACAGAAACGATGTTGAACTTCATGACATTCTTCTTTTCTTGAGACTGCAAACATTTTAATCCGTATTTACATATTTAAATGTATAGCTGTCAGGTTTCAAGTTATCCCTAAGTGGCTGTATCACCATAAATAGGACCAAAAATGTGTGGTTTCTACCCCACTGTAGAGCTCTGCTTTAGATGTTCTGAGTCCAAACAGCAAAATGTGTTTTTTTCTAAAAGACTGGGTTTACTGTAACAAACTCAAGAGGTGTTTCATAGCACTTACTGTAGTGATGTCATTCCTTTTAACCATTCTTGTAACGTAAAGTAGCCCATATTTTGTGCATCCAACTTCCATGCTAGTACGAGCATAACTACCTGTTTTAAAAACAGGAAAAAAAAAAAAACAAACCATTAAGCCTGAAAAGAATTAACAAAGAGATGCACACAATTTTCAAACAACTACCGTTTAGCAGACTGGAGATGCTTTACTCGTATAAGCAGGACGTTCAGATCTTTGCTCCAGTGTTTTCAAAGTTAAGAAAACTGAAAGGAAAAACCTTCTATAACACAAAGAGAAGATAAAAAGGCGCATAGCTACAGAGCAGACACCCACCCCAGTTACCAGCAGCCACCTTACTTCAAGGGAGCGTGCGCTGTCGCCTAGTGAACAGTGCAATGAGGAAGAGGAGTTGGTGCAGGAGGCACAGAAAATGTTTCCCAACACGACTACAAAATTTAAGTACCAGTTTGATGACAAGTTACATTTGGTATTTGTTAAACTCTCGTCTAGTTGAACAGCAGCTGCAATCCATGAAAACCAAGTACCCTAGAGCTGAATCCAGCTACCCCAGGGTACCACCAGCCTGCCTAATTCTGCGGGTCTGAATGTGCATGTATACATACATGTATAATTCAAGTAGATTTCAAGTAAAGCCAGGTGAATTAACGTTAACACTCATCAAAACAGAGGCTGATTACATAAATACTTCAGTTTTACCCAAGAGGAAACAGAATCCTTTTCACATCTCACACAGGAGATTGAAGCAATAACGAATTTAGATAAAGTGATACCGTAAGATTGCTTTTTCAGGAACTTAAGAAACCACTTTTGAGAGATAAACAGAAAAACTTGCAGGACAGCTGACCCTGCAGACTAGAAATAAAAAATAATCAAGTAATTTAGATTTGTAACTCAGCTATTAACTTGCTAATGTTAATGTAGCTAATCAGAGTACCTACTTATATACCCAAATGTCTGCATAAATCTCAAAAGGGTTTATTACAGTCATAAACTCCAAAATTAGCAAACTACACCATGTATTTCCAGCAAATCTTTTAAAACCCACAATTCTCATTTTACTTAGAGACGATGCTTTGTGAGTCCTGAAAAGACGGGACTTCCATATACAACTAAAGAGCAAAAATTGGGCACCAGGAAAAAGCCTGGAAAAGGTATGACTATTCCTTTTTAAATTTTACTTACTTCTACTATACCTACATATTCTATGTAATTATATATATATTCCTTATTTGTGTTTTGAAACGGTGTAACAGGAGTGGTAATGTTGCTCACAATATTTGCAATCCCTTTCTCTCCCAGAAAACCCAAAGGAAACATTACTTTGTAATTTTGTAGCTGCTACTTTAAATCTCCAGTGCTGTCTAATGGCTTTTTTTTTCCCCCTGAAATCTCTTTCTTTGTTGGGCAGTGGGAAAGTGAAGGAGAAGGGGTGGCAGCAAAGACAGGTTGAGTTTTTACAGACTGACAGTTTGGGGTTTAAAATAAAGGCAAGTTGTTTCCAACACTCTATATAAACCTCCCTGATCACTATTTCTTTAATTGTTAAAAAACTCACACGAATTTTTTAATTCTTGATGGAAAGAATTTTTTAATTCTTAATGGAAAAATAAGAGAGAGAAGACTGGCTCATGCACATCATAACAGATAAGGCGACCTTTGAATGGATTTGGAACTTACATTTTCTGGTTCAACTCCAATGTCTTCACAGAACTTCTCCATTCCTTCTGGCCCTACAATGTCATCAGTGCCTGCAAACAAAACATGTTTTATTGTCTCTGAAAATTAAAACAGTCTGACCTTTACAGCACGAGAGAAATGCAAGCAGCGGTACAACCTGAACTTCCATTTGGTTTTTGTTTGTTTGTTTGTTTTGACACACAATAAGTAATTCCATGCTTACTCTCAGACTTGGATACACTTACATCTTTTTCTCACCTTTGGAAACAGAGACAGAAAAACTGTGAAACAACTTTTTATTCCTGACAATATCATTTATCTTACCCATATACTGAGGAAATCTCAGAAAAGTAATCTAGTAAGATCTTTAGGAATGCATTTTAGACTAGCAAAACATCCACATAATATTACCACGGTTAAATGAGTGGATGATGGACGGCGAGTGTCATTTCTTGGCTTGAATCGCTACTGTTATCAAAAGATCACCACAGTTTTAGGTGGTATTTCTTTGCCAACTTAAAAGGAAAAAAAGATTCAAACTACAGATGCTATTAAAATGCACTACTATTAAAACACGTTGTTAAATCAAGATATTTGTAACTTTGAGATACTGATGCTGTGCAATTCTATTTTTTTAAGTACATTTTAAGTATTTGGACTATTTTGTTTGAATTATTTTACTCATGTTTTAAAGAGGTAATTTGGAAAAAAAATAACAAACAAACATTAGAGGCTGAAATGCCAACTTTCATCCAATGTAAAGATCACACGTGCAAGGGCAAGTTCCATCTATGTTTTATTATTAGGTGACAGGATGATGGGCAATGAGCACAAGGTGCAACACAGGAAGCTCCATTCAAAGATGAGAAACAATTTCTTTGGGGTGAGGGTGACAGAGCCCTGGAACAGGCTGCCCAGGGAGGGTGTGGAGTCCCCTGCTCTGGAGACTTTCAAGATCTGCCTGGATGCAGCCCTGAATAACACACTCTGGGCAATCTTGCTTCACAGCAGAGTTGGATGAGATGATCTCTAGATGTCCCTTCCAACTCTTGACAATTCTGTGACACTATTCTAGAAATAATAAGGTTTAATTATAACTTTTTTCATCTTCTCATTACATCCTCTCAGGGTTCTCGAGTGTACGCAACAATCTTTAAAAAGACTCATTCTGTAACGTAAAGACACACTAAGGGGGGGAAAAAAAACCCAAATGCAGTCTCAACTGACTGTATATACAAAGACGACTCATGAAACAAGAACATGAAAGAGATTATTATTTGAAAATTCATTTTTTAGAATGTTACTCAATACTGTGAACAGAATCATACTCTTCGCTTTTCTCTGTTTTATCTTGGTGTATGCATCCACTGAAAACTCAAAAGTCCTTTCATATACAGCCTTCCTTTCACCCCTTCCTGCCATTAAAGTCTTGACAAAAATGAGTTATCCCTGTTGCTAGAGTAAAAAATATAAATCGAGTGGGTCAGAAAAGCAGAGAATCTAACAGGTTAGATTTGACTTGAATTTGTCTGAATCTCCTCTCACAGACTCCCACAGACGGGTGAAATCTCAAAGCGTTTAATTTCGTTTATATAATTTCACTAGAAGACAAAACATAAGCTGTGAGCAATGTTATCTAAAACAGCAGGAGAAAACTGCAAGATGACTTTATTTTCTTTGTCTATCACTTATTTCATTTCCTTTTGGTCTTTACACCCATGAGATCTTTTTTTCCCCACACTTCAAGCTCTCCCCTTCAGAAAAAGCATGTGTAAAAAAAAAAAAGAATACAACCAACTTCACTGTTAAAATATGACCTTGTGTGTCAGCAGATGAACACTGCTAGAAGTAATGTCTGAAAAAGATTCTCATATACAAGGGCCAGAATATATAACTCAGTCTACCTTCCCTATACCTTGTGATGGAAAACTATAGAAAGACAAAAGTAGTATCGGACGCTGGAATGTATTCACTTGTTTGAAACCACAAGCACCAGGTTCAGCAGGAATACAACTAATCTTACTACCTCCCCCTCACCATTTTTTTCCCCCCCTAATTTAAGATACACTTCTCCTGAAGCATAATTCCATACTATTCAGCACTAATGTAGCAGATGACAGAAGGTACCCACATTTTGGACAAAATCACAGCTTTAACTATAGATTTGAACAGTAAAGTATACACGTTTCAAAATATTTCAAGTTCTACACCTTCTGTGTTCTTTTTATAGAATAGAGACAAAATTGCCCCTTGAACTCTTCAACTTAATGCTACACAGAACATAACAAAAGCTTCTTCAAGACTTTTACCAAAAAAAAGGCCTCTATGTTCAGTCTCAGAAAAACTCAGTTAATGCAATTTTATATTCCAAAGTAGATTAAATTGTTATTAGGAGGAAAGTTGAATTTCACCCTTACCTGCATATTCATAGAACCATTCTAAGCATCTCTTACTTGAAAAAACTTCTTCCTCTGCTTTTATTCTAGTCGAATCATATTTTCTATACATACTTTAAAAAAGAAAGAGAAAGAAATAATTAATTATTTTTTTATTTTAAAGGGCATTCTTTTAGTCAACAGCCACTGTGAGCAGCCACATTCTTCCTTTCATGGACCAGTTTACCCAACATTCCATGCTCATACCCCCTCATTTGGAACTCTGCTTAACGGAGCAAGAATCACTGAACTTAAACACTGTGTTTGCTCGTCTGTCACACTTCAACTGATTCATAACAGTTATCCACATGCATGAACTTTTCCTACCACAAATGGAGACTAATTGAAATTCAACCCCAAACTGCTCAGTGTAAGTTCAAGTAAGGGTGGTGCACGCCATGAGTTACCACAATCAACTGATGGGCTGCAACGTGGCTGTGGGTCAAGATCCAGGGTAACTCTACGTCACAGTCAACGTGGGTCCTACCTGTAGGCACACATACACTTTGCACATTTTGAATTACTAACTAAGGAGAACTGCACATACTCTTTTGGCCTCCTCAGAAAGGAGGCAGGAATCCTTTTTCTGAAATACTCCATCCTCCTCCTCCTGTAAAAGGCATAAAGGCCAAAATAGACAGGACCCACACTAAAATTATTCTTAAGTCAGTAGGTTGGTGTCCTGGTTTGAGGTAAAATGAACCAATTTTCTGTTTTACAATTTTACTTTTATAGCTGGGCCTCTTCTAACTAAACTCTGAAATTAACAGCATGTTGTTCAGAAACTGTTCCCTCTCACAGTGACAAGACCTGGTTGTACCAAGGAATGGCACAGAGAGGCCCTTGCTTATACTTATTGCTGTAACAACCAAGGTCAGGGCATTTCGTTATTTGCCCCGTTGGAGGGTCGGAAGCGGAAAAGCATCGAGGGGTGACACCTGGCAGGAGGAGCAGACAGGACAGGTGACCCAAACCTGACCAGCTGGGGTATTCCATCCCATCCACATCATGTTCAGTATAAAAGCTGAGGGATCGAAGGGTCAACTCTCTTTCTTTGGTGGCCAACATCCAAAGAGGACCCTGTCTGTTCATCTGCCTTTGGCTCCAATCTGAGCATTCCCGACTCCAGATCTGGAATCCAGCTCCTGTCGAACACCAAGTCCAGTCTGGGACTTTTCCCGATGCCTGCTGGTGATGTGATCATCATCCTAGGAGCCTGATACAGTTTTGAATACATTGTATCTATTCATTATATTCTTCCTTTTTATTTTTAATTTTAATACTTCATTAAAGTAGTTTAATTTATTCTAAACCTGTAAATCTCCTTATCCTCTTCCTTTCCCTTCTTTTTGGGGGGAGGAAGGGCCATCTGTCAGTCTGGTTTTGGTAAATTTGGCTGAAACCACAACAGTTGGTAACACAAAAGAACCACAGAGAACGGGTTATGGGTCCTCACTGACAATAACTCAAGGAACCTCATTCTTCATGGGGTAACCAGTTACCTGAAAAGCTAGATCCCCAGCGCCCCTTCCCCGCAGAGATCACCAGTGAGGTAATGCCCTCCTTCAACAAGAAGCATAAGAAATTTTAACTACGTTCAGGACATCACTGAAGTACCAGTCTCCTGAATTTAGTAGCTGAAACACCCAGAGCATACAAGGCGTAGCAGAAGTTGATGAGTTACTTCAAAACTTAGATGAAGTAACTTCCCCATTTAGACCTATCTGAGAGACAATATAATTTGTGCCTGTTAGAGGAACAAGGCTCAGCAGTCCAAGTGGCCGTCCTCTGCTGCACACACATTCTCTGATCCATTTCCACCACTCTGCAAGCAGTTTGGCCAAAAAGAGCCAAGGAAGAAACGGCTTAGACCAGAGGAGGGAGCCAAAAACGGCTCTGTAAGTGTTCCAGGCAGGCAGCCCTTCCTCTGACAGTGTGGAACCCTGCAGGGGGGGGAGGACAACAATGTGGCTAATTGCTTCAAGGAGAATCCTGTAACAACCTGAGGAAAATTTATTTGGAGTCGGTTTCATCACCGTTTTGTCCTTCTAGAAAGACATGTAGAAGATGTCTATAGTTGTGATCTTAGAGTACACTGAGCCCAAGGAACCGTAGCTAGAAGTTAAGAGCACACAGATCATTCTGACAGTAATTCAAAGAACTACTTCGTGTTTATTGTCACAGCTCCTTTAAAGCAACTACCCATTAGAAAAATAATACTAGTTGGAGCAAAATGATAAATCGCTACTTGGAAGACAGATATAAATGAGGCTCTTCAGAAATTTCAAGATGGAAAATAAAATTAACACTGTACTGAAACACACTGATCCGCAACAAACTGGAACACTGCAGAAAAATGCCAGCCATACGTGTCTCAGAAACACATTTATTCGTAAACCCAACATTTGTAGGGTTGTTTTTTTTTTCATTTTGAAAACGCTTCTTTTGCATTATCTATTTTGTATAAACCTCACTACAGCTGACAGCACTGCCCAGCTAAGCCAGAAGGCGTTAGTCAGAGTTGGAACAATTTTTTTATTTTTTATTTTAAAAACAGGTCTGATAATTTCACTTTCTCATACTTGCAGAATGAGCTGTGATTATGAAAGACCTAGCCAATATTCTTAGGCTATTCCGAATTCAGAGGAATCAAAAACCAAAAAGTCTTGAGACAAAGAAAGGAGGCATTCTGCCACTTTGGCAAAAGTCTCATTATTCAGTATCCTCCTTTTTTTTTTTAAGCAAACAAACGTGTCCAACACCAGCTGGAACACCGAGTTGAAAACTGATTGTAGCAGGAGCTAGTCAACATCTTTATTCTATTCTATTTATTCAAGAAGTCTGCAAGAACATTGCTGGGACCTAGGACAAGCGAAGCTAACGTGGATCCTAAAGGCAGACATCTTCATCACAAGACCTGATGTTTTTTTCTTCCAAAGGGATGATAACCAAGTGCCTCACCTTGCTACTTCACTTAGCTCATCAACACCTTCACTGTCAACGTGTGCATGGTGGATTTGGAAAGGAACCTTCAAGAAATAAATCTATAGGCAGTGCTCTAGATCATCCAGGTATTTCAGAAAAAGGACTCCTCCATCTACAAGTGACAGAGCTAAATACTGCAGCCTGAACCAAGACACCAACGACAGCAGCACATGTAAGAGGAATGGTGAATAAAACCAGAAAAAAACAGTCCTTTTTATGCACTCAGTGCATCTACACACAGCAAGCTTTCACAGGACTGATATGGGACTGAAAGCTGAAAGTCATTTGTTGTGTTTACAGCTAAATTCATTGTTTAGGAACTGCAGAAAACAACAATATTCATTAGTAAGTCCATGTGCCCGACACACAGCCAAGTAATTCTAAGCAGAATGCTCTGGCCTTATCGTTGCTCAAAAAGCTCCGTATCTGACCACAGGAGTTTGATTTTTGAGAAACAAGAACTGACTACAAACCTTCCAACCTGTGCCCAGTAAGAGAAATTACTTCACAAATTCAGAAAATACAATCAGAAAGAATACAATCTTGAGCTATCCCAGTCTCTGCTACCAATTAATTAGCCAGACATTCATTAAGAATGCAGCTGGCACTGTATCACATTTATAATGAAAATAGACTATGCATGGCCAGAAGTATAAAACCATGCAACAAAAATGCCTGGGTGATTCTCAGATGCCTTTCTCTCAACCTAAATGATCTAACAGTGAGACAAGGATCACTTGAAAAGGAAGATGGGAGAAACGAGTAACACCAATGCAGACCCAGTATTAGGTGATACCGCATGTAAAAAGATGAAGCTTGTTCTCTGCTTACTCCAAACACCAAATAACTTTCTCTCCCAGTCTGGCCAAACCAGCCAGTTCCATTTGCAAGAGGCTCCTAATCCCTGAAGTGCTGGTGAATCAAGATGAGCAGGGAGATATGAGCAACTAAGTAGACAATTATCTGAGATTACAGCCTGGGACAACTCAGCTCAATTATCACTGCAATTACCTGGCAGCACAGGGTGAAAGTGGTTCCAAAGACTGTCCTCCAAACTATCATTAATACACATTTGTCTCAAGAACTGTACGCGCAGAGGAGAAAAACACAAACTGCCAGAGATGCCTGGCATCCATTTTTTATCTCAGAATGTTTCTCATCTATTTGCAATTTCTCTGTACGTGCTACAAGACGATGTGCCTTGTCTCTGTGTCAATGACAGTGTCTCCTGCTACAGAGAAAAACACAAACTGCCAGAGTGCACAGGGTAGGTGCTTGAATACTTTGGGATCTCCAAACACCTGCCAAACACATCCCACTTTTAAACAGCGAGTCCTCAACAGCTCACAGCTTCCTCAAGATGACCGGTACCTTCAAAGAGATGCACAACCAGTACATGGACTGTGCTACAGTTCGGTAATTGGCTTATTCATTGATGGTCCGTAAGAGGAAGCTACAGGAGCTTCAGTCACACACCAGAAGTGAAAGAACATGATGCTCAGAGACTGGAGGAGAAGAAAAAAATAAATAAATAAAATTAAAAACCTTACAGTCACCTTCCACAAAGGAAGAGCCAATGAGTATACCCTGATACTTTTAGTACCAGAACTTGTACTACCATCAGAGAACGCCAACACTGGAAGAGAACTGCTAAAGGGTGTTTTCTCCATCATCAGAGCTAGAAAGGTACGTGCAGAACCTTCTCCCAGAGTGTCCTCTACGCCTGTCACTACTAGACAACTGCAAACTCCCAGCTTTTGTGTTCAGAATCACCCTTCCATTTCTGAAACCTGACATGCTGCCCCATAAGGAATAGCAAAGGGGAAAAAAAAAACCTATGGGCAAAGAGTATATATTTGTCTCTCAAGTGAGACACACGTGCAGGTACAATGATGCAGAAGAACACTCACTTGAAAAACAGTATTTTTGTTAGTTTAGTGTGACACCGTCAGTGCCAGGACAGTGACAGCAGACTTCAAAAAATGCTTCTTAAGCATTTTTTATAACCAATATCTTAAGGAGCGTTTAGCTTTTTCTCTTATATTATCTCTCTCTTTTTAATAGCCATTTTGCCAAGTAGAGAGAGGAAAGAATGTGGGACAGGGCAGGGGAAAAGTGACATGACATTAACCTGCCTAAATGTTATAAAAGTGATATCCACTACTTAACCACATTTAAATGAAGTTGTTTTCTCCGAAATCCTTGCATCTCATCATACCTAAGAGCTAACTCCTAACATTCATTTTCAACCTTATCTTTGAAAGAGTCTTATGAGCTAGAGAATTGTAATATCCCTGCAATGAAGATGAGACAATGCAGTTTATAATTGGAAGTGTTATAGGTAGATGTAAACAACATAATTAAAGAACCCGAGTGTCTAGACCTTTCATATTTCTTTAAACACACGATCATCCATGTATTTCTAGATTATTTTCCTCCATTTGGAGCTAATTTGTTGGGAAAGTAAAAGCATGAAAATTCCACCCAGCTACAATGGGGTGACCAGGCAAAGTCATCACAAGAGTACCTGGTTGCTGACAGCAAAAAGAACAAGGTCTGGGTACTTCTCTACAACCTACTGCAGTCTTCCAAGCTGGGCATCTCCTCCTGCCCTGAGCAGGCTTCAGCTGTACTGGAATTTGTCAGAGCTCCACCTACCACAGCAGCAACTCTGGGCTGTGTGGCTCCAGAATATTCAAACTGAGATTAGTGAAAGCATGGAGCTTTGGTCACACAAAACACTCTCTTGACTGTAGAAGGTGGTAACAGCTCATTCAAGGAGGGAAAGGGGAAGGTGGGGGGGAAGGGAAAAAAACTTATTTTAAAAAGGCAGCGTTTATTATGGTAAGTTAAACCCTCATGAAGATTTACAGCTTGCTCATCTCAGTCAGTGCCTACTGAATGAAAAAATTAAGAAATTTCCTCAGAGAAGCTTTGTTTCTATGCAACCAGAACCTATTCAAAGACTTTGCCTCATTTTGTTTGAGCTTCAAACTGAGTAACTAATTGCCTTCAGATTATTTTTATTTCGAAAGATACAAACTTTTGATTGGAGATGCCTCTTACTACTTCCATTAATTCCAATTAATTAATTTTAAATTTTGGCTGAGAATTTTCATCAGTGCAGCACAATGAAAACATTTTTATAAAGCTTTACCTATTCATTCACACTTACAATTTTAGCAGTAGTTTCATAAATACCACATTAGGAACAAGTGAAGGGGGTGGAAAAGAGATGTTTTACAATTTGAAGGCCTAACAAAGACTGTTAAAGCAACCCTCAGGACAAATTTATTTGACTGGTAAGTTTTATGAATGAAGGTGTCTTATCTCTCCCTATTTAAGGCTTGCAATCATCTCTAAACTTTTAAATTAACGTTTTGAGCTTCATCAGGTTTACTGAGCTTCACCAGGAGCAGTAGGTGTGACAGCATACATGCTGGCAGGCCCATGTCCAGTTTAAGTTTCTTCAGACCTGTTAAGTGAAGTTCACTGAAAAGATGTAGAGACAGAGAAAATTATACCTGCGCATACCTGAAAATCTCTGCTTGAAGGAACAAGGACTAGGCACCTATGACAGCTGGAAGCACAGGCTGTCTGCATGGGGCAGGACCAAACCAATTAGTAACACTTAACACTAAAGATTTCGAAAACCTCCAAGGTTAGTACACTCCCATGTTACTTTCCCATGTTAATAATATGTTTGGCTGTTTTCAAAACTTGCTTTTTTCCACTATAGAGTACGGATCTTATTCTCAATAAAGAAAATCTGGTTTTCATGTTAATAGGCCTTTATATGGTCCATACACACACCCAGGATAAATTCAACTCTAGATCTAATTCCTTGAGAACAAAACTTTCAGGGAAGCAGACAAATATTCCTAGTTTTAATCCTTTTAAGGTACAAATATCCATTACTGTAAGGTTTTTGCTCTCAGCCTGCTTCTGGAATAAGGAATAGATTTATTTTTTAAAATGAAGACTATCATAAAGAAGAGAAGGCATTTACATTATACAGCTCATCTTTCCCTAAGGCAAAAGCCAATATTTGGCTAGAGATTGTGTAGCAGATACACAGCATTAGGTAATTACACAGTGAGCACTATATTCTTACCTAACAAGTATCTTGATGTTAAACTTGTCTCACCTTTCCTAAGACTCAGTGACAGAAAATAAACGTACAGATAATGCATTTTTAACTCCCATTTGAGAATACCCTATACCGTGAGAGTTATAATGAAGTCAAGACTGTAATACTGAGAAGAAAATACAAACTAATTCTTCAAGTCATTATGTTGTGCTGAGTGCGTGCTAAACTGTTTAGTTCCCATAGCTGTTTTTTAAAACAGAATAAATCTTAGTGTGAACTAGAAATGAACACACCAAGTTCTTTTCATTATACATCATTGGGTATAAAAATTCCCTGCCGCTGAAACACTGCATTCATGGGTCAAGGTGACGTTATGAACAAGCTCTTCTTATATAAGGATGGGATGCTAAAGAACACATTTGGAATCTTTGTTTTCCATAATCAGTCCTTGTGCAAGATCCACATTTCCAAATCACTAACAACTAAGATTTGTTTCTATAAAAGTTTTTCCTCAACAGCCAGTGTCATTATTCCACTAATCTTTCCAAGACAAGGCTGTATCCTTAACAGCCTGGAACTGAGGGTGAAGGCTATTACAAGCTGCCTGGTATCAGATGTGTGTAAGTTTATGAGCTTAAGAGCCTTCAGAAATTATCTTCTCCTTCAGCACAGACTCCTGCTGAAATAAACTTTCTGGAGAGAATATGTCTCTCAAAAATATTACAATCAAACTGAAGAGATTATAGGAACACACCACAACTAGTGGCATGTTCTGAAAATATCACCAACAAAACTACCCGTGTAAGGATTAAGAAAATAAATTCCCTTTGTATGGACGTACCAGGAGGAATCATCAACACTTGGTCTCAGCTGTGACAACACCATTAATGATGGCATGCCTTTGATAATCTTCAGACTACTACCTAACATTTTTTCACTGAAAGAGAACAGGAAACTCCCAATTACTGAATGTATTTGTTAATGTTGTCCCTGTAAGTTTTGATACTAAGAAACACACAGAACTTACATCATTCCATAGGCATTCCAAGCGACTAGTCATCTCTGTTAGGAAATACAGTCTCTTCTAGAGAGCATACATCGTGCTTTTTTAAGGTAGACATTCAAGAACATACAATGACTACCCTTTTTCTTTAATACAGAATCCACACAGGCTGATGTCCCCTGAAGTTTTACCCTGAGTTACTTGTATGCAGCTTCTAGGAAGTCTGCCTCTCTAAAACAGAAGCAGCAGTAAAGAACTGAGCTGAGAAGCCCCTTATTCCATAAACTGGCACTGCACTATGCAGACTGTTCTTATTCTATACAGCATTCTCTGTATATAATCTAAGAGGAAAAGGCTTTGCAAATAACTAGGGTCTGCTACTGCAGCAGTTCCTGATCTCAGACAAACCGGGATGTCTGACCACACTGGGAAGCAGAGAAAGTCCAAAACCCCTCAGAAGTTAAGAAGCAAGACAGATAAAAATTGGAACCACGGCAGTGAAGGATGTTCCCCTGTGGCCCATCACTGGCACATCTGGTTTCACTTCCACTTCTAAAAGCAGGCTGAGGTTTTCCTTTTAATAAAGCCTTACATGGCAGTAGGACAAAGACTAGATCCATTAGTTATAAACTGAGAGGCAGATATAAAAAAAATCCCTTCAAATTACACTTACAACAATTTTTAAGAGCTTTTTGAATCTACGCTACTGATAGACTAAGAAATTAGTTTCTCATAATCTTATTTGAATTACAGAAATCATTATCTCTTCCTCACAAGCAATCTTATTTTGCAGGGGTTTTGTGTTGTTTTGTTTTTACCATCAGTGTCTTGGCGAAAGGAGGTAGAGTTAAATTTCGTGAACCGCTCTACTTAGATTCTAGAAACATTCTGTCCTCATTTCACTTCCACATTCCCTGCAGAATTTTTAATAAGATGTAATATCCTCTTGTCAACTATTTAGCTTTCGTATTTTATGATTTCTGAAAAGCAACAAAAAAAAATATTGGGAACATGTACTGCTTCTTTTTGTTGTTGTTCTTGCTAGTGTTACGTATGCAAAGCAATGAAAGGGAGAGTTGAAATCTCTTTCTTCTTCTGCATCAACAGATCATTTAATAAATTCCAGTGCAGCTACAGTTGTGCAACCCTATTAAACACAATGGAGTTATAGAGGCATAACCAGAGGCTTAATTTGGCCACCAGCATTTTTCTTACTCATGCTAGAGAATAAAAAGGAAAGCAACCCAGCCTGATTTCAGGCTGACAGTTAGTAGAGAAATGAATTTTTTTTATCTTCCTGAAGATACGTGCTACAGAAGCATGTGTTTTCTGAGTCACCGGTAATACATGACTGTAATAGACCTCAAATTCTACCAACTGACGCAGTGGCAACCAAACTTGCTGGCTGTATACGTCACTTTTCAACGTCAGGACAGTTCTGCACCTATCATGCAGGCGTGGACAGTCCTGTACTCCCACAAGTTCTCAATTTAGTGCAGATAAATAGCTGCTACCTTGAACAACTGATGATTTCTGAATGACTGAGGCTGACTGAACACACACGTACTGAAAATCCAACACTTCCAGAAGTCTTGGTTACACAGCACCTGTGCCAAAAGATTACACTGCTCGTGTATGCAGCTGTAACTCCCTCGCACTTCTGTTGCCCAGAGGGAAGCTGAGCAGCACCACCTCAATCACTACTCCACTACTGGCCATCACCTTGCCTGGACAATCTTCACCTTTCCCTTATGTGACCAGCATCAAACCATAACGTGACAGGGAGAGAGTAGCAGGACTTCCAGTACAACCACCTTCGTTATTCTGACAGGCTGTAGACTGAGAATACCCAATCCAGCTCTTATACACAGGAAGAAATTACTGCATTTCTCAGAAATTGTTTCTGAACAAACAAGTGTGTCCATTTTGACAGCTGGCAAACTAAAGCAAGGAGAAGTTCCCTACAAGCTTCTTGAATAACTAGAAAAAGGCAAGATGCAAACTGAACCTAGATGTGCTTACCGATATCCCAGAGTTCAACCACAGGCTACGGTTCCACATGGAGAAACCAAGCAAATTTGAATACCATTTCCATTAGTATTTAAAACACGGTCATATCAGCTATTCAACTTTAGATATTCCATCAGTCTTAGCTCACAGTAAGATGACATACCCATCATGTCTACTTTTCTTAGCAGATAAATCATCTCCTGCTGCAGGTCTCCTCTTTTTCCTTGGAGGCATCACTTTACTAAAGCAGTCTGATGAACTGCAAGACCGGAGACTTCCTACAGAGGGAATTAAAAACACCAGTACAAGAAATGAAACTGTTGCAGACCAGTTAAACTGTGTCCACTAATAGGCATATTACAAAGGGAAGGGAAGGGAGAAAGTTAGTGGATATAAAAATCAAAAGAAATGGTCTCCTTTCAACAGCAAAATCCATCTCCCTTTTACATGGTGCTCTATGACCAGAGTTCAGTTCAGGCCAAAAGTGCTACACCAAAACGTACAGTAGTGCTACTGCAGGCTAACGAAAGGCAAGAACTGAGACTATCCCGAAGAAGTATTCAAGGCCTCAAAAAAAGGCATCCTGATTTTTAGTCATTTATTCTTATCAGAACTTCTGAGAGTTGTTCCTCACACTTTGAAATACAGATGTGACTCAAAAACTAGAGCACCTACCTCTAGAAAATAGAACCTTTGTATTATATCTCCAAGTTTTTTGTGATAGGGAGAGCAAGGGGCCGGAAAGGTTTTGTACGGTGTGCTTTGGGATTTTTTTGTTCATTTTCATTCTTTTTAGGGGGAGGAGGGGAAGGGGAAGAGGCATGCAGCAACCACTAGGGGAAAAAAAAACAGTAAGTGGCTGGCTGTATCATTTGGATGGGATAGAGGTCCCCCGAGCTGGAAACAGCCAATTCAAGATACTGATGCCAATCAAGTGGCAGTTTTTCCTTCCCCTTCTCTCAGCTACATACTCCTATGTCTCTGGTGACTCTTCAGTGTGCCAATCCAGCTTAGCAAACCTGTAGATAATTAACCCAAGCAAAGACAAAAAAAAAAGAGAATAACAACTTTCTGTACATTAGCACAAGAAAGAGCACAGGACCAGCCCTTCTGACCACAGCAAGTCGTTAAATTGCCTTTGCTGTCTCATGAAAACAGTAGGCTAATGCTCCAGGCAAAATTTTGTCCTGCTTTCACATACTGAAGACCACAGGGGCACCTGAGAAAGGTGTATGTAAGAGCAGCTCAAAGAGCTATCAGAGCTCTAGTGTTATGCAGAGGATTTTAAAAGGAAAGGAAGAGAGGTGAGGTATAAAAATCCAGACACAAAGCAATGCCAAAGAATCTTGCAAGAAAATACAAAGAACTCCAGCATGCCTAAGCTACCTTCTCGTAGCTTCAACAGCATCCAAGTTTAGCTTTGCCTTATTAAAATGCCCACAACATCTTTTATTTTAAATCACAGCACAGAAGCAAGCAATAAAACTTTGACTACTTTTTGACACCAAGGGAGCAGACTGAAATCAGAGGCCCAATTCCCAACAAATACTAACAGCAATCTTTTGCTTACCTATTCTTCGTATCTTTGAAAGTCTCTCTCCTGTTATAGGAGAAACAGATGTAAGGAACCTTACAGCCCCACTTTATTTTAAACATGCACTGAAACTATTCTGCATACGAAAGCATTGATTTTTCTAGTATTAGGCAAGATGTTCAAACCAGTTTCTACATCAAGATGAACTAATTTGGTTTCAATTAATAAAAGCTTTTGCATTTAGTATGCCTTTTTAGGTCTTACCTTAATATTAATTTCTATTAAGAAAATTAATCTCTCTAGATCAAGAAATATTCTTGCCAATTCAAAAATTCTTCCTATTTTTTTTTCTTCCTGTTTTTTTAAACCCTAAAGTTCTCCCACCCCAGCATCCTCCCCAGAAAAGTATGGCCATACCTACGTTATCTTTTAGAAAGAAGGTTTTAATAATATTCTAAATTCAAATTATAATTTAACTAGTTATCAAAAAAACTTCTAAGCATTACACTCCATGAACTACTAACACATCACAAAAATCACAATGGCTGCATCAGAAGAAAATAATTCTAGAAGCAGTGTTCAGAGTAAGATACAAAAAGCAAATTAATGCTAATGATGTTTATCATCTTCTCACCGATATCAGATATATTTGAAACAGATAAGCCAGAGACCATCAAAAATTTCACCTTAAAAATGCCCAATGCATTTTACTATTTGGATTAAAGAAACTAAGGAACCTGACCTATTGAATGTCATTTGTCATGAATTTGCAGTCATGATCAGATGGAACAACACTGTATTCCCCTAAATTACTCACAGTGTGATGCTTTATGGCTTTTTAGATGAAGTTTCTAAAGGCTCTACCAGTGTTTTTTGAAAGCCTACACAAACTAAAAACACCTAAGATGACAGCAGAACTTAACAAATGGCCATAGACAGCCAACAGACTCAAACACACACTAAACTTGATAAATGAAAATGTGTGCTAAAGAACCCCTTGTTCTGGAAAGTATATATGTACTTTAGTACAACCTGTAGCTATCTTACTCCTTGGAGAGTAATTTGATTGTTTTCAAATGCCTTTCTATTAAACTAAAGTCTCAATTTATGATGGCCACAGGCATTTGATGCTGGTAAAATGCAAGAAAAAACACCAACACCTGCCCTCCCCAGGGTTTGCCCAGTTTACTGGTTATTCGATTGGGAAAAGAAAAATGCAAGGCCTCTATGAAAAGAGAAGCATAGCAAAGACAGAAATAAAACAATAAAATAAATAAAAGTTAAAATAAAAGTTATAGAACAAGAAAATAATTTTGTCAGATCTGCAACCCATACAAACCAAATAATTTAACCCAAGAATTCCTGCTTGAAGTCTTTTCCTCATTAAATGATAGGTCATTTTTAGGAAGATTGCTGAACTTGTTTGGAAGGGTTACATTCATAATAGGCTTCATCATAATCCAATTTCTCCAATGACTCATATGAAAGACCTGTACCCTTTTCTTGGTTAGAATGTTCTAGATGGTTGCAGCTCTCAAACTGACAGAAAAGACACAGCTCAGAAACTGGGAAGTAGCTATTAAATGCACACGTACACCCTCCTCACACACAAATACACACAGACACCAGGTGAACAAATGTATGGTACGTGCCTTCAGAGACTTAACTTCTTAATAACTGAAGCTTGGACCAAGCTCTCACTATGTTTTAACTGTTGAATGACCTCTAAACTACTGAAAACACAGTATAAGAATGTTACTTTAAAAGCATTTTCTTTTGTTACCAGAATCAGTCCTCTAAATTTGAAGGGCAGTTACAAGTTCCCGGTAACAAACTCTCAAAGTTAAACCAGCAGAATATTTTTACCTTTTACATCATCTTTCCTAATTCTGAATGTGTCATTTCTATGTTTAGACTTTCACAACTTCTCAAAGGTCTGGTCATCTGCTAACAAACATGCAGCTCCCTCTGACTTCATGCAAAGTTTGACAGGAACTTTACTTACCAAGTGCAGCTTCTCTGATGTGATTATCTTCAAAGTTTCTTACTCCTGGGTCTCAACTCAAGATTGGCAGAACCCTCCTAGTTCTCACTGTTTTTTTGACACTTGAAGCTAGCATTTGCAAGGTAGAGCCTCCAAATGGCTGCTGAATAGGCCACCATCAGCCAAAAGCCTGCCGAGTATAAATGTTGTTTGCCAAACGTTCTATTCAGTGCTTCCAAATTTGCAGGAGACAAAGCTACCAAAGGGAAATAGCAGCTCAAGAGCTAAAATTCACCCTAAGAAATTTAAAACGATATGCAAGACAGTCGCCACAAGGGAGGGACACTCCTAGAATAGCAACAAAACCAGAACAAACAAAAAAAGAAAAAACAGAGGTCAATAAATAGGAGTTCTCTAAGCCGTGTCCCTACAGAAGTGATTTACAGACAAGTAATTTTCACCTTCTCTCTAGATAATGGCTGTGAATAATCCTGCTCTTCTGATGCTTAAGTAGAGGGATGTTTCAAAGGAAAAAATAATTAGAAATTGTGAATGCTGAAGCAATTGGAAAGATACAACTGCTCGCTTACTGATGCAACAAGACCACCACAAGCACAGTTAACAATCATCATTTTACAGATACAAGATGAGAAAACTGAGATACTCATCAGAACATCAAACAACTTGCAATCTTGTTGCAAAAGGAAAAAGCATCTTCTCTGTCTTGAATTCCACACTACAGAATTGCTTTGGTCTCAAGTGTGTTTTCTTCTCTAAAACAACAACAACAACAAAAAAAATAGAGGCAAAAGTAATTTTCCTCCTCCACAAGCTTGAAGAACAGCTACGAAGCTTTGTTTTTGTTGAAGATTTCACCTCTGTCTTTTAAACGAGGCAAATTACAATAGAAAGCATATTTTTACTCTAATTACATTTCAATCTGGATAGGTCAGTCACCAAATCATGACTTTAAGCTATTAACAAGTTGCTAGACTTGTAGCTATGACATGAAAAATCCTATTAGTTCAAATTCTAGGGAGAGAGCTTTCCAAGTTAGTGTACGTACATACTAGAAGAAATTGCTCGCAGAATCCGAACGCCTGATTTTCCTACCCCTACAAACAGCTGAAAAGGCAAAGGCCCATCACACATTTACAGCCTACCTTACTGTTCAGATACATACACACACTGAATGCTAACACATTTAATGACACTGTAATCGTTACAGGTGGCTGGAATTTTGAAGCGAGGTCCATCTTAGCTCCCAAATCCCTGAAGGAATTCTGAAATTGCCACCCTCTAGCTCTTAGATATTTACAGTCTGGTTCCAGAAAAGAAATCTGGCTATTACATAGAAAATATATAATTTACTTAAAATAATTTAGCTGTCCGGTACTTTTATTGTTAGGTCAGAAACAACTGCTTTGAAATAAATGTAATACGCATTAAAAGCTCATTCTAAATATTAACCTAAAATTTAAATACTCAGTAGTTTTAAATAGCTTTTAGAAGTCTCAACCAAATTTAGATCTGCATTTATTAAGTCATCTCAAAAGCAGGGCCCACAATGTAATAGCATTAACCAGGGCAGTTATGCCAGAAAACAAATAGTAACCTTGAAGCATAAGGCTTGCTCCTGAAGATTCAGAATATAAAAATACAAAAAATATTTCTGAACTAAAAAAACATCCTTAGAGGGGTTTGGCAACACTCAGAGTTATTAGCATGACTTTCAAATGAGTTGTGGATATAGAATCTCAGATACACAGCATCTATGCAGTTCTACAAACTGCATAATAAAATTAAAAGTGAGGAGCCTGCCAGGATCAACCTCTGCTTTCGGTTCTCATTTCATGTTTCTGGTTTGAGAGGTTCTTTTGCAACTACTGAAAAAAAATCACACTCTTTACTAGGATTTTGTGCCCGAACTCACCCGATGGGCTTTTGAAACAGCTTAATTTGACCACCACAATGCAGGCAATAGAATAACCATGAGTGTCAGTATAAAGCAGTCCATCAAAACCAGTAACAGACTCAAACACCTTCCAATAGAGATGATAAGAGTTCTGAGGCTAATTTCTTATACTGAGCTTTACGGCAGAAGCGCTAGGCAGAAGATACCTTAAGTACTCTTATTGATTGATTAGTGACAAAAAGGAACTACCTCAATGCTTCACAACAGCTTTTTATGATCAAAAGTAAACAAAAGTTATGGAATGTATTTTCATACATGAAATCAGTACGTGTCTGTGTTTAGTTTGAGCATCTGGATCACAAAGGAGAAAATTCCAAGTCTCCATTGGGAGATGGGAGAAGACATCAGTTCTAACACCAGACAATGAAACTGTCTTGAATTACCTGCCTCAACCTCTCTTGCAGAAGCTTTTCATTTACATGATCAGCTAATTTCAAGTGTCAAACCACGGACCACACTGAAGGAAAAATATTTGACAGGAGCCCTTTGTGGGTAGGGTAAGATAGTTCAAGTATGAAACGAAGTCACCTCTCACAGCGTGGAGGAGGGCACGCAAGCCCTAAGCGAGCTCTGTCCGATCCCAAACAACGCAGTTCTGTGCATCTCTTCGCATTGCTCTAGGCTAAGAGTGTGCTAAATTTATACACACATCCCAGAAATCTCTGGGAGGAGCTGACAGCTCTCTCCACTTTCTTAAGCACTCAAGGTAACATCCGCAAACACAGCCAGCACCTCAGGATAGAGAAAAAAAAAACCCAAAACTTTGAGACAGATGGTAGGACAGATATGGTCAGTTTTAAAGAACAGTTCTGCTGAGTGATCAGGGCTTGAAGCCAGTAAGCTCTTTTCCTTCCTTCTTAGGTATCATGCCTGAAACACAGAAAGGAAGGAAGGAAAAGACATCAAGGAAGACACCAGCTCACAAGTAACAAGCGCAAAAGGAGGTAACAAATGTCGCGAGCCATCAAGTCACAAAGCACAAACGCTGATGAATCAAGGATGGCAGCAAGCTAGCACCAGGCACCCGAGATGAAGGCCTCAAGAAAGGATGACATTTTATTGAACAGAAAACAGATCTGGACTAATAAATAGCCCGTAGAGAATGACTGAAAGTCTGCACAAGAGACGGGAAGAACCTGCAATAGAAACAGCTGGGTTGTTTGGAGCACAGCATTTACACTCAGTCACAGGCACCGCAACAGCCACCGGAGTTCTTGCTTCTGCTCGGCTCTCACCAACGCTCTTCTCAAGAGTCAAAACACCGTAAGAACATGGATGTTCTGCTAGCCTAAAGGGTTGAGTCCAAGGAGTGAGAGAAATCTTTCATGAAGTCTTCTAAAGTGCCTACGCTAAGAAACAGCGAAATGACAGATAGTGCCAAAACCTGCGCGAGTCCTTCACAATTGGATCAATTAAAGGCACGAGCATCTATTGGGAAGAAAACTTTAAAAAAAATCCTGACACCTGTTTTCTAAAGCTCCTTTAGCTTTCTAAAATATAATTTTCCATGACGTTAGAGAGACTTCTTCCACGAGGCGTGTTTTAAATTGTTTCAACCTATTTCTGCTACATCCCTATCAAATACCTGTCTGGCGATCGTCTTGACCAGCGTCCTCTGTCAGGTTCTGCAAGAGAGTAGGAATGACACAGTTAAGCAACGTGGTGACCTTCCTGGTTCAGTAATTATTTTAACCTTTATTTCATATCAACATTCATTTTAATTGCTTAAGGAACACTGAGCTAAGACTGCAGAGTCTTTGTTGCTTGGGTTCGTATTTATGCAAAGAGTCACCCTGGCAAATTTACCTAAAAAGTTGAAGGATATTCATTAAATAATTTGAAAAAAAGATTTCTATAAAAACTGTAATAAAGTAATTTTTTTATTCTTTTTTATTCTATAATTTCAAGAATGGCAATAACTACCCATTGGATGGGGAATTTTGCATTGTTGTATTGAACAATCCCATGAATAGATGCAGCGTTAGAAATACTGAATTTACCATTTCTGATAAACACACACGCGTGTTCTAGAGAAAAACGATTAAAAAGCAACCAAGATCTTGAAAACGAGTCACCCCCTTTTTTAAGGCAGTGTCTTTTCCACTAAATTTGCAGTGTACAAACAGAAGCCACATCAGCACTGCCAGCTACGGCTGCAATACAACAAACGCAAAAGCACAGCAAACAAGCAGGGACAGCGTTCAAAATAAAAACCCCCACAAAAACCTCTTTCACTCTTTGCATGGTTCTTGCTCATTCAATATGTTTTCCCCAACAGCTGTGAGAAATCGGGTAACGATGATGATCCCCATTATTTGATATAGATGGGAAAGCTGCTTCTATGGAGACAACATCTAAATCCAACGCTGCGGAGAACGGTGCTCAAACTCCGCTCTGATCCCTGGAGCACAACCTTTCACTGCTGGTTTCTTAGATTCAAAACCAACTGCCTCTCATACATACAAAAAGGCAGCAAGAAGGGGTTTTTTGGGTTGTTTTGTTTTTTGTTTTTTTTTAAAGTGTAATCACTTAATTATTTCAATCCCAAAACATTCTGGACTGAAGTTCTAGCTATTCTGCTGAGAGAAAATGGCAAGTCATTACCAGCCTATTGAGGGTGTGGTAAATCTTGTGAATATTTGCCAGCGTTGATAGGTGAGAATTCAGTTGAAAATCTAGAGGGGGAGGAGGAGGAGGAGAAAAAAAAAAAAAAAGAAAAAGTTTTAAACTCTGTTTTCCAGCTGCAGCAACCAAAATCTTCAGATGTTCCGATGGCCTAATAAAATCACCAGCCAACTATGAAATAAAAGCCATCTCAACACTTTTTCAGCATTGACATTTTCAACATCGAGTGGAATCAAGAAGTGAAATCTGCAAACCTAGGATACTTTTTTCTTAAGCCACAGATGACCCCCAGCAAAACAGAACTACAGCTAAATACAAAGTTATATTTAAAAAGTAAAGAATGAAAATATTTACAGCCTTTTTCCTTTATATTGAGAACCATTAATTTCCATCCTACCCAGTCCTTCTGTTCTATCTATTCCAAAACCAATTTAAGTACCATGTGACCTTCCAAAATCATTACTAAAAATGCTATTTTTTAACAAAAAAGACAATTTTAATAAAACACATACTTCCCTTTATACTAATTTCCTTGCAAAACTAAGTTACTGGAATACACTCACACAGTTGAAACATGCCTTTTGTATAATGAACTAATTGTCACAATACAGCAGCTGTTAAGACCACAGCCAATAAAACCAAAAATAAAACATTCTGACACTTCATGAAAGAAGCCATAACACAGACGTTAACTTTGTTTCCATGCTCCAAAAATAAAACACTTGACTTTGCTTCAGTTGCAAAAAAAAAAAAAAAAGCGACAAACTCATTTTTCTCTTAAATTCCCTATTTTGCTAGAAACGTGTGGAAGGCAAAACTGGAAAATAAGTAATTTATAAAAATAAAAAAAACTCCAAACCTATGATACAGCCAGAGAGTACACAAACCAATGAGGACCTGGACACAGACCAGCTGAGAGGGATCAAAGACAGCCAACTGCTAAACAGTTTTTCCATTTAAACGAAAAGTAAATCCACTAGAACCTGTGTGCAAACCCACTCTAATTAGAGACATGTACTATATAATAAGCAACATATTTCAAGCAAAATTCATCTGTACACAAAAGAGCTGTATGTGCCTACTGTTACTGCCCAGTTAATGCATCAAAGCATTTCTGAGGCAAGACATTGGGCTTTGCTCAGTAGCTGATGCTGTACGAGATGCAAGTACAGTCAAAACCATAATTCCTACATTTCCATTCCTATCATTTCACATAAATACACTGAGGATGAGCCAGAATCTAAGGATAAAAAAAAGCGATCATGAAATATCAGATTCCCAAATCAGTGAACCACACTGCCATGAAGTTAAAAAGTGGGTCTGAAGGAACTGCCTGCTGTAATTGTACTTGTCACACACATCGCTCTGGAATTCTCTTGCCACGGTGAATAAAAAGATAAAATTCAAGATACCTTTAGGAATCCCACATTTAATGTCTTATGTTAGCAACAGAGTATCATTGCACTAATTGCTACCTGTGTTTTAATGTATCGTCTCCAATCCACCACCACAGCAATTCAATTTCTGCATTTCCAACTTCAGATATAGTTATCCCTAAGTCAAAGAGAATCCAAATCTTCTTACCAAGATACGATCATAAGATCTCGCATCTTCAACAGGGTGCGAGATTTTCTCCTGCATTAAGTGCTCAATAAAATTACATTTCTGCTGGTCAAATGATACTAAATAGAACCTTTCTGCAAAAAAAACCAACCCCAAGTCTCTTAGCCAACCTTCAATTCAACATAAAGTGGGGAACAGCAGGACACACCACATAAAACCCATTCTGAGGAGGGCGAGATTAAAAGGGAAGATTTATTTTGTTAACTGGCAGACCAGACTAAGCTTTCTGAAATATGAATTTCANATCACCTTCAAAATAAAACATGCCTAGGCACCTCAAAACACATCATTCATACCAGTATGTTTTGCGCATCCACTGGAAATAACTTTACAATTTTTAGCTGTTACTTCAAAAATAGGTTACATAATTCTGATGGGACTCAGAGGGGTTACACAAATAAATTTTACAGCTCTTACACAACAGGCGTCACACCTTAGTTCCACAAAGACTGGTTTATCCATAGGAATACTGAGGATCAGAGTCCAAAGTATTCTCTCTTCCACAGGGGAAGCCTGCAAAGCAGGGATATTATCCAAAAATCAAAACCAGGCTTCTTTTACAGCAACTGATATAAAAGTAAATGTGAGTAGTAGCCAATTAATTAGGTACATTAAATTACAGCTCAGGTCACTGTGTTTACTATGTCTATATTGCAAGGGAAATCTTGAAATATCTAGAAAAGGGGGAGAAATATTCTTTTTTTGATTCTCTTTCTTCAAAAATACGTCCTGTGCTCAAACAACACCATATTGGAAACCAGCAAAGGGACAATTGTGTAGCCATCACAAGACAAGCAAGTGATTCTACAAGAAGGAAACCTGCTTGTTTTGTGACTACTGGACAGAGATGTGCTTGAATGTTTGCTAAGACTTTCAGAGGTGTATGTCAAAACAAGTGTGTGTATTTTGTTGCTTACATTATTTTTCACGCAGATTTAAGCTTATCTTTAGCAAGGCCCGAAGCAATTGAAATTCCAAATGGCACTAAACACTTTACATTAATTCAGAATGTAATGGCTACAGCAGGAAAAAAAAACACCACCAAAAAAACAACCAAAAAAACCCAACAAACCAAGCAAAAAAACCCACAAAAATCCCCAAAAAACCAACCCAAACCTGAGTAAAGTAATTGCAAATCCAGAATCTGGACAGATATGCCAGAGCCAACCTAATATCATGGAATTTAAACCTTGGCTACAGTTTATCATTAACATTTAACATTAAGTGTTAAAAGTCTGGGTTAGTCCATTAGTCACGATCACATGCAATTTATAAATAAAAAGCAAACACTTTTAAAATCATTTTTAAAATAATATAGATAATGGCTTACACTATGGACCTGACAGTTACAAAAGAAACACCAGCCAGCTGGGCTCGCTTCCATAACAAACCGGACAAAAATTAATCTACACCCCCTCATTAAAACAAAGATATNAAGTTTCCCCTGTTGCTCAGCCTAAAATTTACAAAGAACACAAGTCTTTGGAGAAACCACTTACACCTGGAGATAACAAGCTGAGAACACTGAGCAAATATTTTATTCTAAACTAACACTAAACAATAGTTTTAGATAGTACCCTTAAAAACAACAGAAAAAATACTTTT